>JAIPRN010003947.1:0-17962 GCA_025469175.1 Geopemphigus sp. TES_GeoC_2020 | reverse complement strand
ACGGCAGACGGGCGCGCCGGAATTATTTAAATTGTTCGCGGCGGACTAACGAACAACAAAACCGGACGTATAAAACGTATAAGGTCGTCCGGATTCGAAGTTGTGGTGGTGAACGGGCGAGGATAAGAATTTCAACGAGAGTGCCGGCGTTCGCGTCCGCCGTACGGACGAGACGACAACGAACAATTCTTCGCCGTCGTCGTACCGCGCAAATAACGACACGACATCGTCGTCTATTGTCAAAACACCGATATACTTTTGTTCTTAACCGAAATGCCGCCCGGCCGTCCACTGCGTCCGTGAACATTTACGTTAATATCGGCGGTCGATTCGAATAAACAACCGGCCGTGGTCTAATTTTCGAACGCCGACGAACGCGAATAATAGACGACGACCGGACATTAAAAATCCGTCCGTTGTAAACGTATCGTACACGATGCTGGGGCCGCGCTAATGTCACCGCCATCTGCCGGCCGATTCCGTTCGAAAACACTCACCGGACACGCCGACCAGAGAACGAACTACGCGAAATTTTCGACGAAACCGCCGATCGGATAGTTTATCGCTCTATACTACCGACCGCCCTTCACGAACATCCCGGGCCTTTTTTTGTCGAAGACTTAACGTTACCGATAATATTACTCGCGTGTATCGATTACACGGTTGTACGATATTTTCGTGTTATTCGATTTCATTAAACGAATTTCGTTAGACATTTCGGTACGATTACGTTTTTCGTCGCATACGCGTATGATAACAGCTACGACGGTTCCCAAAAACGATATACATTCGCGTGACGATGCATCGTCCGCCGGTCGGAACAAATCGTTTTAATGGTGGACAACCCAGAAAAAGGTTGTCCGACGTTGATTACTCGTCCACACCGGAAATCGTCGATATTGATGAGCCGGTATAGGTGAGAGTCCGGATGTGGAAATAAACAAACGGCAGTAGGCTTGAAAGGTAGAGAGCAGCGCGTTCGAAGGTTGGTTCGCGAACTAGTAAAACGATATATCGTATAATACGATGTAGCGATTTGGGAACACTGGCGATGAAAACGGAAAATGTCGGTCAAGGTTTAGTAGTCGAGTATTTAGGGTCGGTGTTTCAGAAGAACGGCGGCTTCGAAAGGGATACGAAACACAAAATTAAACGGGAACGGACGGACGGTTTTGGGCGACAGGAGGAAAAAATTTAAAAGGTGAGGGTGGACGTGCTGGGACGGTCGAACTTTCGAAATGGCGGCCGTCGTCGTTCGCGCGAAAATGACGAGACACGACGAATCGCGCGAGTTCGGCCGGCCTCACTCTACAAACACTACCGCCGCGTGTCGGTGGTATATTTCGAGGGAACGGTCGGAACGCGCGTCCGCGAGAAGGGGGCCGCGAACGGAACGGATAAATATTTTCGGCGGTCGTAAATCTTTTTTTAATTACGAGCGGCGGCAACCCTTCCTCTTAAATGGTTTCCGTCCTCCCCGAGCCAAAAACTACGCTTTCCGTTTCGCGGGCGACATTTTCCCTCTTTTTAACGAGTCCAATGGAATAGCCAACGTGTGTCGTTAAGCCACTTAATTAGTTTCGTCTTCCAGTCCATTAGCCGTTTTATTATACCGAAAGTCCGAAAGAAGAACGTTATTAAATGAACATAATATACGTCGTTTCGTATTACTATATAATAACGCGGACACTCGAGGGACGTTCTTGTCCGTATCGTGTCGTCGGAAAATGAATACGGACGAATAAGAAAAACCTAAACGTACACCGCGATGTCGGTTCGAGTAGCAAGTTATTCGGCACAGGGATTTTCGACGTCGCGCGCCGTTTCGAATTCGAAATAAAAACACCTTCCCCGCCCGTTCGCAGGACGTCAAATTGTCGTTAACTCAGAATTTTACGTAAGGGACTTTGCTATGGTCCGAAGTACTGCCTTCAGGCATTCCGGGCCAGTGAGGGTAAAAACCGTGGAAAAAAAAAGGGACTTTGCTGTATGCCGGTACACCAGGCACAAGGACGATTGGTTTTTCGTTCGCCGTATTTTTTAGCTTAAACAATAAACGACGGCGACCCACCAACCTGTCCCAAGTACTACTTTTCTTTTTATACGTTACCGGCAATACCCTCACTGGCCCGGAAAGCCTGAAGGCAGTACTTCGGCCCAGTGAGTCGCAAGTACTACCGGCTCTCGAGCTCTCCGGACAGTATTACCGACGGTACCGCGTTAAAAAACAAAAAGCGTAACTCGATCGCGACACATTTTAAATCTTAAAACTCGCGAATGGGAATTCTCGAATTCAGTGTTCTAAATAAAGCGTAAAACGATTTTCAATCCGGAACGATCGACCCGGTTAAACGTTACGAACAATACTAGCGAACAGAACGCGTAACGGTGAACGAATAACTACGGCAACGATTTCTGCGACTCGACGTACTCGTCGCGAAATCGTTCGTTCGAATATGTACGGAAGCCGAGGCGTTTTATTTACGTCCCGATAACTCATTCGGCTAAATAAAACGGTAAAAAATACGTACGCAACGCGAACAAATCCGAACCGTATTTATCGAAACCGACGACGGTATTTGATTTAAAACGTTCGTCCGGTTCGTGTACTTTTTTATTAAGCTCGTTCGAACGTTCGTAAACGCTTCGAAGTAACGATATCGTTATTACACGATTCGGTAAATGAAAACATTCGCACGATGTGGGTGTCGCGTAACGAACGTCGATTAAAAAGTCGTCGGTAAAACGTTCCGTACGAAACGTAATCATAAAACCGTACACGTTGTTTTCGGGACTGCTAACGAAGTAATATAGCTGTATACGTATTTGTCTCCGGACGAGTACATTTTATCCAAGGGGAGGGGGGTGTTCAAAAAAACAATACGCGCAAACGTCGGCGAAAACGCGATACACCCAATTCACTTGGTCCGGACGAAGACGGCCGTTACGCATTAACGAATTCGTCGCGAGAACGTTTACACGGCGAATATTTAATAAATAAGGGAATCGCCCCTATTATTTCAACGTAAACAACAGCGCCCGTAAAACGGTCAACGACTTCGGCCGTCTTCGTTTTATAACGAATATTGTCCGGCACTCGCGAACTACGGTAATTTATCCATGCCGCCGCCCGCCAATACAACCTACACGATTCTAACGTTTATTTGCCCGTTATCGTTCCGTCGGGCCGTGTCCATCGACCGAAATTGCGTTCCTTTCGCAATTCTCGGCCACCCGAATAATCTCGATCCAATAAAACGGTTCCAATCGGCCGGAGCAAACACGAATAGACGCTTCGGTCCAATCGAAATGAACCGCGCAAATCTGACGCTTAAAATTTGTTCTCGGACATTTGGCACTCACGTTCGTAATACTCGCGAAACGTTAATAAATAAATAATCGTCGCGGCGCCGAACACGCATTTCTTACGTCCCGAAAATCACCACTCCGCCGGGCGCGTTGAAATCGAATTGTACGATAACCGTAAGGCGTTGCGAATAACTAGGTACAATAAAATAGGCACACTTCCGCAAAATGTTATACACGAAATTTTCGTTTTCCTTAATAATCGGTTTTTACCCCTGTCCGTTGGTCAATGTGCTCGTCGTTCGAAACCATTTATGAACTGAAATCGAATAAAGTGTTTAAACAAAATTCCTAACGTACACGTACTTCACACACCTATGCGTTTCATCGTACTCATTTTACTGTCAACGGTGATAAATTAAATATTTTTGTTTTAAACGCCGTCAACTACTTCATACTCTTAATAGAACGTTACATATTTTGTAATAACTGGTCCTACAACAACCATACATATATGTAGGAATACAGAAATATATGCGATGAAAATAAAATTCATTTTTATCTTAATTCTTTACTTTAAATTCGTTTTATTATGGATATCTCAAAATTTAAAACATTCTGTCGAATGTGATTACAAATAATCTTCATATTTAACATTATAATATAATTATGGAACGTCTAAAAAATAATCTAAGTTAAATATTTGTTAATAATTCTAAATATTTTAAATGTTAAATAACATATTTGTGTATGATAAAAAATCTTATTTCTCATCTTAGGCATAATTTAAATATATATATATATATATTAGCCAATAAATTGTTCTTAAATGTATAACAAAAAGTTAGATAATATTACCTAGTTACAATATTATGTTTCAATATTTACTTAATACTTAATATATTATTAAAGCTAGTAAATATTTTGGAGCTATTCAATTGTTTTTTCCACGGTGATCAATCAGAGCTTTGAAAAATACACCGTCTAATGATGCTCCCTCTGGCACAGTAAATAACGGTTGCATTTTCTCTAACGAAATACTTTCGGCGCTCTTTTGAATTTGTTCAATCATAGGATTGTTTTTATAATCCTCGTCGATACCAATATACATTGATAATTTTTTAAATGTATCAAACACTATTGGATGTTTAAGTAACAATGGAGTATCGATTGGTAATTTACTGAATGATCTCAATGTTTCTAAAGCCTTTACATAATCAACATGATCTATTTGTAATGCTTTTTGCAACGTTTGTATATAACCCATAACCTTGACCTCAGTTTCTAAAAATGCAATGGTTTCCTTATTTTCCGTTTCACTTATATTTTTTGTTTCCGATTCAATTTTTACATTACATTCATCCAATTCAACATGTTTCTTTCTTTTTTTGGGCAAGGAGTGAGCTACAGTGTCCATATTTAAGTTATTTTTTATATTTCTTTTGTTACTGGATTTAACTGCAAGAGTTTCTGAATGTGTATCAGATGTTTCAGAAATTTGTTTATTGTTAAATTTTACTTCCGCTCTATTGGTGCTGTTCTTTTGATTAAACCTTTTTTTACCACCAGAACTTGATATATTTTCCATGTTTGAGTTATTTTTGGAATTATTAATAATTTGATTTGGTATACCCAATGATACGTAACAAAATTTCATAGTAGATTTGAGCATATCAAGAGATGTTGTATGTTTATTAGCGGTTTTAAAAATTTGATTATCGTTACATTTTTCTTTTGTTTTGTCTGTTGTTTTTTGTTGTTTATATTTCTTTGTTGTTTTTATTTTATGATCAGAACATGGGGCATTGCTTGTATTTAAGTTATTTTTGGAATTAGAAGACATTTCTTTGTCATATTTATTTACTGATAAATGACAAAATTCAATAGCAGATATAAGTTCATCAAGAGATTTTAAACGCTTATCTGATTTCTTGGGTACTTGTTTATCATGATATTCTTTTGTTGCTTTGACTGTGACTTCCTGTTGTTTAGAATACTTAAGTTTCTTTATTTTTTGATCAAAACATGATGCATTGCCTTTGTTTGAGTTAATTTTGGAATTATTATAGTTTTCAATTGATATATTACAAGCTTCAATAGCAGAATTAAGGGCGTCAATAGTTATTTTGGAAACTTTCTTATATTTTCCTTTTCCTCCATCTTTCACTTTCTGTTGATAAGAATCTTTTGCTGCTTTTGTTCTACGAAGAGAGGGCAATACATTGTCTGTATTTGAATTTTTAGAACTACAAGCCATTTCAATATCATCACTTCGTGATACATTACTTGATTCAAATGTAGATCCAGTGATTTCATGAGTTCTTAAATTTGTTTCATTGGCATCAATATTTTTGTCTGCAGTGTTATTATTCTGTAAATAAGAAAATAATTAATGTATTAAAGTATATAACACAATAAATAACCCACGTACTTTAATAATCTAAGTTTTTCCAATGTCTTAAATTAAAATAACATTTAATACAGAGTTATTAAATGACATTTTAAAATACTTTTTAGACAGTCTTTATGTTATATATTTAACAGGCGTAAAAGATTTATTGTGAATAACAATGACCATTTTAAAATCAAATAAATAGTGTTTCTCAAAAATTATATCTAAATTTCTGTAAACTATTTTAAGATTAATTTATAATTTTTTGAAACAAATTTATCGCTAACATTTATATGATAAATTTATTAATTTAATTTAATTCCCAATAAATAATAAAAATCAATAGTTTACTGATAGTACAATATGTGAGTCAATATTTTTATTATTTTATATATGTACTTAGAAACTATAATATATATATATAAGTACATAATGATAAAATTTTGAAGTAAAATATTAAATTATTTATTTTATCTAAATAAATTCAATTTTTTTAACTCATTCTTTCTAATTTTTCTAATAAATATCACAAAAATATATATTTACTGACCTGCTTTTTGGAAATCATTTTGGAATCTTCCAATCTTCTCATCAGTACGAAGGGTTTTCTAAGCACTAAATCTTGAAACACAGGGTATTTATTAGAAAACTTCTTATTTGACAATAACCTGTAAGGAGATATTTTTCTTTTTCTTCCAATTGAACTTAAACTATTCGAATACTTTTTAAATTGATTACTGATTTGGTTATTTGACGAACTTGATTCATCGGTTAACTTTTTTTTATTTCTTGTATTATATTTATGTGTGTTTGCAACACCAATATTTGTTTCATTTGACATTGAGCATTCTTGATTATTGTCTTTACCAAAAACTGGTAGTTTAGTAGCATGTTTAATTTGTTTAAGCGCTTCATCAAAGTATTTATTTTTATTCGATTTTCCTAATTTAGACTTATACTTTTCATATGAAAAGAGATCCTTAGAAAAACATTCAATATGTTCACCAGTTCCATACAAATATACATTAAATATTGGTTGTGTTGAACCATCAGATTTAATACCATATATTATACCCGGCCAAGGTGGACAATTTTCTTTATTGGCAAAAACTTTTTCTTCAACTTTAAATGACTGATTTGAAGACATTGTACAAACCTGCAGCAAATCAAATTATTTAAAACTTTCATATTATATTTATACATATTGCAACATTTTTATTATTGATTATTTTTGTTATTAAATTAATTAAACGTAATCAAATTATATTAATCAATTAAGTACACACTATTTTATAGAGTATTATTTTTTAAAAATCTACCATCTGTAAAACTATTTTAACAGATAAATTTGTTTAAAAATGTACCAAGAATGTAAAATATTAAGGTCACCTATCGGAAAAAAACATGTTTAAGTGCATATTTAAATCAACATATTTAATAGTAAACATTAACTTCTTTTTCAAAAAAAAAAATTGCATTCGATACAAAATGTATTTCTAGTTTCTCTGTGTATACCTGAGATGGTTTTTTATGACAGTCTCAGAGCAGGACAATATTTATTTATCACTCAAGGTACTTACATATTAATAAATATGCAATATCCATTACCATAACTAACACTAATAAATACACAATATTGTCTGTTTATTTATTGATCGATTATTATTGAGGTCAATTCATTTTGACAATTATCATAAAACATTAAGTATTTTTAGTCAGAAAATTCTACGCAGTTTAATGTAATAATATATAACACAAAAAAATTGTATGATAACAGCGTTAAATTAGTAAAGATTCTATACTTAAAAGTTCTGACACTGCCGAATGGTGAAAGGATAATAGTTAATTTATGTACCAAATACATATTACAAGAAAAATAAAGCGTATATATAAATTGTGCAAGTACCTATTTTATTCAATATACGCACTGAACTGCCTATATTGTATTTAATGCCTATATATTTATTCGCTGTCTTTATAGTGTAAACATATTTGGATTATTTTAAAGTTACACAATTGTTCTAAGCTCCACTTCAAATTGACTGTGAAAATAAATAACGTAGATACAATTTTAGTTTATGAAGAATTTGGAATCATCCCATCATTATTTATCTTTAATTATTCGTAAATTGAACATACCTATAGCTTACTTAACAACGGAATAAATGGAAATTGAATCTACGATCGGATATTAATTGCTGATGTAAATCAATAATAAAGCGTCAATTTTGAAATGTAACTAACAAATTAGCGGGTTGACTTAGTAACTAACGTACAACACTAGAAAAAATTATTTGGCAACAGTTACATTGCCAACTAGTTTGATTACAACTACAGACAAATGTGCAATGAACGTAATATTTCACATTTCAATAAACCGATTAACACTAGACACAATTTGAGGATACGGTTTATTGTCTTTTTTACGTAACTGATAAACATAACATCAGTACAAGCGAATCAATATCAGTGCCTTAAAAACTTTAGAACCCTCATTGGCACATTGCATCTCGGTCACAACATTAACGATAATGGTATAAAATTTGAAAACGATTGTTTACACAGCCAACTATGAATACCGGGCAAGGGCCAACACAATATTAACATTTAGAATGTACAAGATGGAGTCATCAGTGAAATACGAACGAAATACGTCTATACGAGACAGAATAACACGTTTAGAAATAAAAATTCGACGAGTACACTGTAATAATAATGAACGGCCGACGCCGTTAGCGTAAACGACGGTCGCCCCGTTTTACAATCCGGGAAAGTCGGGACGCGACGAATAGAAAGATCGAATGGTGGCTGCCATTTGTGAACGAACGACGAACAAGTCCGATCGAATAATATACGACAAACCACGAAAGGCTACGGGTCGTTGATCGGTATTGAATAGCGGTTACACTTACTTTTTAGCGGAATTCCGATGAGCGAAGAAAAAAGTACTTAAAAATGGATACACAAAAAACGTCCAAAAATTAGACAGTGGACGGGTGGGGCACAAAGACGAGAAACGAGCGGACCCAGAAAATTAAACGAACGCGCCCGCGGTTTTCCTACAATTGAAAAGGACGCGTCAAGGATCACACGGGTGGGAGCGAGAGACACAACGATGCGGTAGAGACGCTGCGATTTTAGTGACGAGTAAAAATGGTGAAACAGTGTCGCCAACATTCCCGTGATGTAGTCCCGCCAAACAGTCAGATGCAAGCTGGTGTCGACAAATCCAACACAAGAGCACGACACATGTACCGTTTACGATACAACGGTGCCGTATTAATACAATTATCGTAGTGTATGTTATGTATATGTGTGTGTGCGCGCGCGCGTTTATTTTATTCTCTATTCCGTAGGCGTACACCGGTGTTTAAAATTTACTTTTGTTCCAAACGAACAATATTTCTCCGAGCGTTTTAGAAAATGTTTAGCAATTTCTCGGACGTCGACGAATTGTTCTTAAACGCTTAAGCGGCTGCGATCGGTGAGGGGGATCTATAATTTCGTTTCGTTAGGGAAAATCAATTAAGTGGAGGGGCTACCGGCTGAACGTTTTTTTTTTTTGTTTGTGCTATAACCGAACACTATTACACTCGTTAGCCCAGGAAGCTTTGACAGCAATACTTTAGCCAGCCAGTACGTGCCACCGGTCATTGTGTGAGAAAGTACGGAAAAAACGTACGAACAAATAACGGCGATAACGGGGAGCCACCGACCACGCCGCTTCAATACAATAAACACGACGTATAAATGAAGGGACCCGATACAAAACACGTTTATTATTTTCATCGTCATCCACCTGGCGCTGGCGATCGAGCCGGATACCCCGGCGGGCATCCCGTCCAACCATCGCGCACCCGGACGGGCAGCTACGTGCAACTCCTGAGCAACACGAAGGATCCGTGCGTCCTACGTAGCGCCCGTCCTCCTTTTTCCACACCACGTCCACGAGACGAAGCGCCGTACGTTTGCCACGGATCTGTCCCATTTTCACGTTCGATTCGGCGCCAGGTCCATCTGTCCGGAAATCGTACCCTCCCGGTAGTCAAGTGGAAGCGTAGGGAATTTCTGGTCCTAGTGAATTCCCTCGGGCCTACCGGCTCTAATTCACTTAAGTTAAGGACAATCTCGGAACTCTTAGTCGGGCCGTCTAAGCTGTCGTTATAGATAAACTCCCTCACGGCGACAAGACGAGTTCTACGACGGAGTGTGGTGGTACCGATTTAACCTAAAGTTAATTGTACGCGGGTTATTACCGAAATTACATTTCATTTTTTATTGTTCAAAAACGTCAGTTTTCTTTTGAATTTTGTAAATTTCCCCGTTCACCGAAAAACCTAACCAACAACGAATCGTATTTATTGCACGTATTGTATTCGCGTGTAGGAGTTACCACCGTAACGTTCCACGTTACATTGATAAATACATCGAATAATGATAAATACGAACAAGGGCCAATCGTATAACGCGCCTGTTAAATTGGTCGCGGGAGAGTGGCGTTCAAATAGGTTATAACCATAACCGCGTATTAGCAAAAAACAAAAATAAACCGACAACGAAGGTCGTCTAGCGTAACGTCAATATACCGTCGAGTCGAGTCCGCTGACGTGTTCCAGAAACGAACAAGATGGCGGCAGTTTGACCTCCGTCGGGCGCGGAGGTCGAATATATATATAGGGTTTTTGTGCCAATATTGTTTTACGGCGGAGTATGTCATACGGATAAGCGAGTTATTTGGCTTATGTCAATTAATACGACGATCGGGTACGTATTTCGGATTTCAAAGGCCCGAAATACAATTTGACGACAAACCTTTCTCCCTCCCACCACCGAGCATTAATTCGCCGATTATTATAAAAATTGTACGCGTATATCGATTATTATTATTAATTACTTTTTGAAAAACCAAAACAGCAAATACAGTACGTGTACTAAACATATTATATTTTTATAACTACTTATTATTAATAATAAAAGAACATGTACTATTGTACCTTCAGAAAGTCGATAAAAAGTTATATAGGAATGTTGAACAATAGTTAGTCGAACGAAAGGTGTTTATGGCAAGTAACATAACACGACACCTGAATAAGTAGAAAATAAATTGCGTACGAGTTTACGTGTTACACTAGGGTTCAGATGCATTCGTGTGTTTTCCCTTTTTTGTTCATACTCTATGCTAGGGAAACATAAATTGACGTGTTAAATATAACTCCGACATTTTATAACGTATATTTCGCATATTAAGACATTTTTTAAAATTCTTTTCGCACAAATTTTTCGATTTGAACTTCATATTTCGATTATTTAACGTACGTATTGGATGTTTCGATTTCCCACATTTCGACAAATATTAAATATATATTCGCAAAAAAAATATAAAATAAAACAATTTACGTGTAGTTAATATGTTGTGGAATTAGAAACGTCAATAAAAAACAACAACTTTTTTAAGATACCTAACGTGATAAATATACATCAATTTGTTTAGTACATTTATACATTTCATATAAGTATACGTTGTCTAATAAAGCGTAAATAGATATGATAAATATCCATAATAGTATTTATAACTAAAGATTCCTAATAAATATTAATTTTTTCCTGGCATATTTGAATAATTGTCATCATTAAATACGTATACTATGTATTTTACTTTATAACTATTCAGTATATATTATTTTTGTAATTACACGCCCAGATTTTATAAAAGGTATAAATTATAATAATACATAGTAATGGTTATCTTGTACTTATGTGTACGCATATTGCAATATTCTTTACAACGAATGGTCGATTACTAATGTACTGAATAACATTTCAGTATGACTAGTAATTACATTCCTGTAAAATATAATTATCGTCATAACGTTATTGTATGGGTTTTTTCAAACGACTAAAGTTTTATTTTTGATGTTAATATATTTAATATTTTTAAGTTCGCCGCTATATTTATACCATATCGTCAAAGCGTTTGCATTCGACGACATCCATACTCCGATTGATATAATATTCGTTAAAATGTTAAATAAGTCGATTGTCCTTATTATACAAACGTGTTTGTTTTCGCAGACGTGATAATAGGAAGAGGAGGAGGGCAGACTGAAGCCAATTCCGTGAAGAAGAACCGGTTTGTATTATTTTTTATTTCGTTTGAAGGACATTGTAAACAGACGGCGTGTAGCGGGGGATTTTCTCATCACCTCCCGTCCATTATTATAAAAAATTAGGTTTATATTCCTTTTATTTTTTAATTAGTGGATGTAGATGGCGTCATGCGGCGGGAAATTGTCTTGACACCTTCCTCCCGTTTGAAGATATAACGTTTTATATTGTAAATTTAGATTTTGTGTAAGGGACTGTGTTGTATGGCGGGAACCGTGTCGTCATATTCCCGGTAAGGAAAATGTTTTTTGTTCTATTGTTTTTTATTTTTTGCGAAACAATAAACGATGGCGACCCACTGTCCGAAGTACTACCGTTCATACATTTTCCGGACAGTGAGCGTATTGTCGTTTTTGATTTGAAAATAAAAGCTTGGTTGGCTGTTGGTTAAAGCGTAAGTAATCGAATGTTACCGATGGCAAAGACGTTGAGGACGTGTTTAACGTTCTTTCGATTCATTTACAATTCATCATAGGAAACGAACGAATTTAGATTAAATCGTTATTAATATTTATGTTTGAACAATAATTCGCGAATATTTGGAACCGACGTTTTGAGAAATAATCGACCGACATCGATCGAATTCGGTAACGAATCCGTGTATAGTTCTTTATTTAGAACGGTGGGCTACCGATAACAATCCAATACGCACGAATGGCTCGCCGGAACTTTACCGGAATGTCGTTCGGCAATAAAAGAGTTATTCGAAAACGGCGTTTTCGATATCGGTTCGTTGTAATAGTAATTAAGACGTCAATTCGATATTCGTTGAGAAACCAAATCGATATGGACGAACGCAACACACGTGACCCAAACGTCTTCATCGCGTACGTAGGTACATTTTAACCTCGTAAATATCGATAACGGACGACAATTTCAATTAGTAATTTGGATTTATAGTAAGCTTACGTTGGCACAATTGTGTGGGGAGGGGTAGGGGGTGGAGATTCAACATGCTCTCAGTGTTGACTCGATGGACATTCTGTATATCGTACCTGACTGGGGCCGTCAGTGTCTCCGAATGTCTAGACCGTGTGGTCGCCGTAACTGGGACAATCGGGTCGAATACACGTTTCATAAATAGTTGAGTCGTAACAATAACTTCGTTACTCTCTAAAAAAAAAAAAACAAAAACCTGTGCGAATTTATTGTATATCAAAATTTACAAGAAGCTCGCGACCCATTTGGTAACGAAATCTTTATAATAAAATACACGTTCGTACCGGCACAAACATTTAATAGGTAATTAATGGGTAATTAATGCGTAGACGACGTTCATGGAAACCCGTTTATATGGTTTCTTCGTAACTAAACTATCCAAAAAAATTGTGAAAGGTTGAACATTCGCTGTCGTCGGATCACAAATATTTCCGCACGTTACGTACGCTGATTGAGCGCCTTAAATTCGAACGGAATATTTTTTTTACGACCGTTTATTTTCATCATGCGTGTCTCCGATGTCGCACGGGCACGTCTTTTTGACACCGAAATCGCGCTGTACAGTCGTCCGATTATATAAAATTGTGCGTACAACGACTAATACAATACGTATACGTATCAGTACGCCAGGAATCGAACGAACGTCGTCGTGTTTAATTGTTTCGTGAAACGTTAGCGGTGTAGCCGTTAACACGACGCGTTTTTCGTTTATCGACTAATTCGATTATTATTATTATTATTAGGCAAACGATAACGTTGAAAAATCCGTATCACAACGCGAACGCTTGGCTCGTCGATAAACCGAAATATTTGATCGGTGGTGGCGGTGTCGACGATGACGGAACCGGTGGAGGGTCTCCTACCCTGCAAAACCCCAACGCTCAAAGATTGCGTATCAATTAATCGTCGGATTACAAACCGGTACGTAAACGCGGAGACGTCCGCTCCGAATGAAATACGACGACAATTATGATAACGCGTCTCGTCGTTTGTCGCGCGATCTGCGGCCGACTAAATCGGCGGAGTTTGTCAAACGGCGGGCGCCGCGCAATATCGTTTGAACGATGCTCCTGACGTTACGGTGCCGACACGACCGTGTAAACGCGAAATAACGCGAGCGTATGGCGCGAAATCGGGCAATTATTCGACGATGTAATTATCGACGTGGTTCGTTGGACAGGTGTTGGTAAATTATACGTCGCGTTTATAACGCGATTAGTGCACGAAACGAGACAACTAAACAACGTAAAAGGTTCGATTCGCGATAAACGCGAAATGCCGTTAATCACTACGCGGTTCGGCTATTTCAGCACTCTATAGCTGATGGGCCCGTTTCTTCTAGTTTTCGCACGTCAAGCCATTTGCAAACGTCTCGTCAGTAAATTGACGTCAACGATGCTGTTCGTCGTCGCCGCGTCCATTCTCACGGTCGGAATCCAACAGAATCACGGTAACGAGACGAATTATATAAATACATTTATATATATATAGGTAGATAGTGAGCGAATGGGAGAGCAAACGTCGTGTTTTTAAAGGGTTGGTGTATTATATACAGGGCGGTTAGGTATTTCGAATTTTTCGGGCTCCGCCTAACCGACCGAATGAACGCACGTGCCGTGACGGTTCTACAGGTGGTGGTGGCTCGCCGGGGGTGAAAAAACCGGTCGGTCTACATTCGAGATGCGACCGTTGGACGTAGGAAATAGGACCCTCCCATCGATTTCCACCACTGTCGACGTTTTATAATCGTATCTCCCATTAATGGTTTCGGTCGTTTTGTGTCGATGTTTCGCGTAACGTTCGTAATTTAAAATCGCTTCGGAAATAGTTTCGTTGTTCGAGGACGACGATTTCGGCAATAACGATATCGTCGAAATTAAAGGTTTACCGTATTTTCAGAATTAACGATACGATTCGTATGTAAATATTTGCCAAATATCGATACGTTCCGTAACGTAATTTTTTCCGTTAAAACCCGCGAATACGCCCTTGACTTTGCGCGCACATGTGTATGACACGTGTTGTTCAAGTTAAACCATTACGTAAATTGTCGCGTAAACGCTGCGCTCGGTTATCGAACGATCGCGACGAAATCTTTTTTATATTTTCGTCTAATATTGGATAACGTATATTTCGGCTAAAAAAATATGCGTTTTTTTCTCTGTCGTTTTAGCGCGTGTCGTGAGGTCGATTCTACGTTTCGTACACGATACGATCATTGCTGGAGAATATTTGCTCGATAACAACCAAATAAAACTGTTGTCGGTCAACGATAAGAACGTGGACATCAGATACTGGAACTCGTATGTACCGCAGCGGCGTAAATATTTGCGCACAATTTGTTTACGACGAATTACCGAAAACGTTAACGAGCGCGCAACGGTGCCGTTTGATTGGCAATAAGGCCGCGCGGCGAAAAGAAATTAAAAACGAACAACTCGCGAAAATTTGTCCCGACGATAATAACGAGAGGCGCGCTAAAGCGACGTGGCGTTAAGTGTCCCACGCATATTCGCGCGTTCGTCGTGACGGTTAAACATCCAACGATAAACGTACATGGAACGAACGCGGCGGCGGCGGCGGTGGCGTTATCGAAAACACGTTAATTATGCGCGTACGGTGACCGGGGAAACCGATAATTGTGTAGCGTTTTAAACGCGTAGTCGTCGCCCTCTATCGTAGTCGATTGCGATATCGTATCTATCCTTCGCGGTTCCGTTCGAATCGTTCGATACGGTATTCGTAATTGCCGTGTTCCCATATTTATAAGTCGTCGTCATCGTCGTCGACGCGCCGATTGAATTAAACGCCAAAACGTTTACGTTGTCCGAGTGTTAAACCGATAAACTCGCCGTTCGATCATATCGCCTATACGTTCGATTTATGAAATGGTCATGTACGAACTATTTAGGTCAAACCGATTTCAACCGTTAATTTATTTCGAAGTTCGCTATTATATCTATGCACATTATTGATACGAAATGGACGGTTAACTAACCGTTTTTCAACTCGTTCGACTACGTTAACGTGAATGAATCATATATTTCAGTCAAGTCCGATAGCTATACGTATACGATTCATATTAAAGAAGGCGACTCTATTCAACTATATAAAAAGTTTTTAATTTCAAAAACGCACGACAAAATATAACGCGGAAAATGTAGAAAGCCCCTTTAACGCGGCGATTAAATAATAATTATTCGATGCTCTTTATACGGCCCACACAAATGCCGCGTTTAATTTCTGTGAATTCATAATCGAATAATTGGGCGGCGTGTTTTGGTGATAATATAATAGCGACACATTGCCGAATGTAAAATATACCGATCGGTACGGTTATTTAGCTTAATCGTCGTGGCTTTTTTTTAATATAGGTATCAAAGAAAAAACGATTCGATAAAAATCAATTACGGTCAGGAAGAAGTGCTAATACAAAATTGGATCCCGAATTTACCGTTAAAAGTGATCATCCACGGATGGCTCGACTCTACCATTCACCCGGATGGTGTGTTTTCAATTAAAACGGGTAAAATCGTGTTTTTGCTCTCCAAATATAACTATTGTAATACATAAATGTGTGCAGAGTATTCCACGGATACGAAACAATTATAATTTACTTTCAATTTTTCCGCAAAGTTCAGAGTAGACATTTTGCGAAGTGTATTCTTAAAAATCGATTTCGGCCTTAGAAATTATTTTGGTTTTTTATAAAAAAAAAAAATAACATTAAATTTGATTAAATTATTTGTAGTCGTAAAAAAGTTTAAAACACAATACTTGTAGAGTGGAGTAGTAATATTTATTATTTATATATAAATACGTATCGAATGAAACGAACGTTTTTTTTCTATATACCGTTTTGATTGTGAATATGTTCAGTCCGTATATTACAACGAGTAAATTTAATAAAAGATACAACGATCCTGACGATATATAAAAAAAAACCGAACTCGATATAAAAGTGTCACAATTGAATTAATCGTAAAAACATTGTTTATAAATATATCTCTGGGCGGTTTGGGCGTCTATCCAGATTGTCTGCGAACGTTTTAGACTTCAGTCCGATGATTTGAAGGGTTTAAGTGCGAGTCGAGTGAAACGCTAAACGGTGAATTGCGGCAGTTTCGTCCATTGTTTTAAGTCGTGGAAGTGGATGAGACGTTATCGTTAACAAACTATATTGTTACTTTGTTTGGAGGCGTAACGAAATCCCAAACAACATTTCCGTTAGACCATACGGGCGGCAATAGTGCCTTACACAGTACAAGTATTTTCAATACAGCAAGTTTCGAACATCAGTGAGCCCTGTCGAGAAGATCGTTGCACGAATCGAGTTTTTTCCATTTTTAAGTACGAACACTGACGGCCATTAATCCTAAGTATTTTGTACGTGGTACGGTAGTATGTGTATTTAGTTTAGTGTTAAGCAGCCGTTAGATAGAATAGAGAATATAACGTTGGCTTATTTCGGTTCGTTCATTTTGATTCTTTGACCGGTGAACAACTATTTAGTTAATAATCAATTTCGGTGGTCTTAAATGTAGACACTGGTTCATTGATCGTACAGCTCAAAACGATTTTGTTTGATTCCGATGTATTGATATATATATATATATATATATATATTGATATATACGTATATAAAATTCCCGGGTGAATTATCGACACTGTTGTTATGCTTTTTTTTGTGCGTTCGACGTACCGGACATTTGTAATACCGAGCGGGGTTCGCGCGCCGATTGACGCGGGGACGGTATTTGTCCGGCGCGTATAAATTAATCGTCTCGCGGCGACGTTTTATCGAACAGCTTACCTGGACGTCGGTGGATACAACGTAATAACCGTGAACTGGGGCGGCATTGCCGGCATCAAGAACTACATGTTGCCGATGATGATGACGTCGAAGATTGGTACCAGATTGGCCAGGGTGTTGGACAACACCGTGGCGCTCGGTTTGGTCACGCCCCAGGACATACATCTGATCGGACATAGTCTCGGCGCGCACATTGCCGGCGTGTGCGGGTCCTCGTTCACGTCGGGCGTGGTCGGCCGGATCACAGGTGAAAACAGCTCCGAACGACCGCGCGTTCGTCGTACGGCGACTATTCGTATCGATCGTGCGTTATTTTTTTTTTTTTTTTTTTGGGGGGGGTTGGGGTT
>JAIPRN010003946.1:0-17971 GCA_025469175.1 Geopemphigus sp. TES_GeoC_2020 | reverse complement strand
CTTAAGTCGACGTACCCGTTATCCGTTTTTTTTTTTTTTTTTTTGAAGCGATTACCCCGATTAAATTATTTTTTACGTTCATAAACGAAAAAAAATATCGTTTTGTTTCGCGTCCGAACTTTAGATACATAAATTACTTTATATACGTATATAAATAACGTCGTTTAACCTTTGAAACCATATCCGGCTTGTGATAAAATCTCCCCCGTGTACATATTTTTTTACGTTAACATTCGGTTGTTTGTCGTCGGTGCGTTTTCCGCCCTTTTCATCCCTCTCCTCATCACTCCCTCACACACACACACACATACACCCCGTAGAGATCCAAATGGTAAAATCATACCTCGGACGAAAATAATTACGTTTTTCCGCGCAGGGAACAAAATCGAAAAAACGAAATCGATTCGCGTGTATGACGTTTCGTTTTAATAATAAACAAAAAAAATCGACAAAAACAAAACGTAACCAATAATGTAGCGCACGAGGAAGATTAATATTCGCGATTTCGGTTTATTTACTATTCACACACACACACACACACACACACACACACACACACACACACGCGCACGAATTATTATTGCGTACCAATCAATCCGTTGATTGTAATCGTTTTTAGCGTTTCGTATCGGAGGGCGCGCGTTATTATTCAACAGGGATTTATTTGCCCGCGTGTGTAAACCAAATTGAAATTATAATCGAAATTATTTAGAAACTCCGAGGCGCGTGTACACCCGCGGGCGCCACTCCGGTCGAATTTCGCGACGAAAGATTAACGATCCCGGCGTTCCGCGTCGGCCGCGGTCGTACGTGAATCGTTCGGACGCCGTGTCGTTAGGCAACTTATACCGGATATAACCGTCTTTCGACCAACGGGCCGAATAAATCCCGTAGTACACACCTCGGACGGTGTAGTGTACCGGAAAAAAGTCGAAAACCACCGTCACCACTAGCAGCCCCGCCGGCGCAAAACGAGAAACCGCGACGGGTAAAGGAATTCGCGCGAACAAAATACGGGCGTGTAGCGACGGGTAGCCGGCGGAATAGCGATTTTCTTCGGCGGCCGGAAATTGACGAGATATCCGAATAATAATAATAATAATCGTAATAGACGAGACGAGAAATTTTCTCTCCGAACGCGTTTTAAGTATAAATACCCGAACGTGTGTATGTATAGACCCGCCGTCATCGTACAACAACAATAACAATGGTAACCCTCTCGCGCTAACGTCGTCGGTGTTCGTATAACCGCGATGGTACGCGAATATACATATATATATATATATATACATATCGTTTCGCAGCTGTTTTTGATAGATGCCTTCAGTTATCGGAGCGCACCCGACACAAGTAATTTGCATCTGATGGTGATTGATATACCTGTTCGGCGGAGGAAAATAATCGACGTCGTCTACGAGAGGAAGTTCGCCTTTTGTCGGTCGGCCCGGGTCTCTCTCTCTCTCTCTCTCACTCTCTCGCCGTGTATTTACGCGCGCCGGCGCGCGCACGTTCTATACGTAGACACAAAAGCGCCGACGCGCCGTTTAGTCGGGGCCCGTTTACAAAGGGAAGGCGGCGGCGAACCGAGCGTGCCTTTGACGGCGACCGAACGGCAATAATTTCGATAAATTATCGTTATTATTACGATTATTGTTCGCGTACACCGACGGAGGCTGCTCGAGGAGGATTAATTGGCGCGCGACTTTGCCGAGACGACCGCAAGACGGCCGGCGGCGGTGGAGCGGGGGGGGATTTACGACGCTCGGATTTAAACCGTACGCCGAGCGAACGATTAGTAAACGCGCGACATGTCGACGTAATTGTTGTACGTCGTATACGAATATTGTCGTATGGCCCGGAAGGTGCATTCGTCCGTCGTCTCCGGTCCAACGGGGCCACCGGCGGTCCCCGACAATGATCGCGCGGTCGACTTTCGGCAGCTCGCGAATAACGACGACGATCGTGTACGAAGAATAAAATGCGCCGACGCGTCTAAACGCCGCCATCGTCACGTTAACCTATCGGCCGCTTCCGATTATACACCCGTCCGGCCGTCGTTCGATCGAAACGCCGAAAATGAATCCGGACGAACGTCGTTTGTGCCGACCGGAATCGATCCCGTTTTACGCGCGTAAATACGCGACGAACCCACGACGGCGACGGGTCCCGTTTTTCCGAACAAGATTGGAGAGGATGGATCACGCGTAAAAAGACGCGATTCATTTACCTTAAAAACGAATTTTTATCTATAACCGAAAAAGACGATTAACTTCCGAGTTAACCTGTAATTTTAACGTCGCGGCGTTTTTATCAAACTAATAAACGAACGCACGGCCCGAAACGACTTCACTACGTAGTACGACACACAACTGACGAACGTTGTAATCGACGATATCTATATATGTAGTTAACGATATCTAAACGACCGTACGCGTGCGTATAATAATGTTCGTTATTATCGCGCGGGTCTGCGGAAAATACGTTTCTAAATATAGCGACGCGATAATTCTCCAGCCCGTTCGGATTACCGCGTCTCCCGAATTTAACCGCGTCCGGATTAACGAGCCGACCCGCCGACTGTAGGACGAAACTCCACCGCGTAATTCCGGGACGGAGCAACAACGGCCGTTTCGTGGGTGTGTTTCTAACGCGAATTGTTCGTCTCGCCGAAACTACGACGAGTCGTCGGATGTGTATGGAGGGGGCGGGGAGCGGGAGAGATCGACGTCGGCGTTTTTTGTTTATCATTTTCCCGCGCTATTATATTTCGCCGGGCGAGACGTTGGCGGTCAGGTCTCGTACCGGCCCCCGTCGGTAGGCGAAATCCATATACCGACCGTACAGGTAAACGTTACCGCGGTACGTGTGTAATCAAATTCGACGCGCGATCTAACCGTAATAGCGTTCCGGGCCCGACGTAACCGACCGTCGTACGTTTGGCGCACGATTCGTCGCGGCCGCGCGCTGAGCTTCCGAGGCGTATTATTTTAAATACGTCCGTTTTTAACAATGTACCCGGATTTTCTACGTGTATTGTTTTTAAATTATTTTTATAACTCGAAAAACTTAATAAATCAACATGGCCGCGATGAATAAAATGTATATATATATATATATATATATATATACGTATAAAGAAAGTCGGAGCTATGGGGGAACGAAAAACACAAACGTTAAAAACAAAAGAAATGTAAATTCGAGAATATGATTAGCATTATTTTAAACGCCGCTTTTATATATATATAAATGTAGCAAAAATATAAACTCGGAGCGCGCGAACAAGACTAGCGCGCGCGTGATCTTTTGATTAAAATGTGTTTGTGTATATAATATCCACTGCGGTCGGTGAATATATATATATATATATATCTGCTCATTTGAATAAACGCTATTAAAATGAAAATAACGAAAAAAAAAAACAAGAAAAACTTCGAGAAGCGAAAAAAAGCCGGAAAGAGAACTGCGCCGCGGAATAAAAAATGCTTTATTATTATTTATTTTTTTTAAAATTAAAAATATGTTGCCGATATTATTTATAGCGTATAAATACGCGAGCGCGCGTGTTTAGTTCTATAGAGCCGGGGACGTTAATTACGTAGATATCGTAACGAAATGGACGTTGGCGTTTTTTCGCGTTAAATTTACCGAAAATAATATATACTCGTGTATATATATATATATACGTACGAACAAGAAACGAAACGGCGAACGTAGACTGTTGGCCGCTAATCTTTTTACCTACGGCGCGGTATCGACGAAACGAATAATTCCGTTGGACGGGCGTACCCTTTGGAAGGACCGGTAAAAAGTGCTAACGACGAATAACGATAATATCGGACGAGAACGAAACAAACACGTCGAATCGACTTTGATTAAGCCCCTCGCACGTTTATTTTTACGTTCGCGGTTCGCACGAACGGTGTATCGTACGCATAGGTAAACGTCAATTTGTTGGTAATTAAAAGTCTCGTCCAGACGAACGTTTTAAGAACGTCCGTGGCCAACGTTTGTCACGAATAACAACCGGCCAATCTATCCGAGCGCTCGTAAGTGAACGCTGCTTCGTCGTTATTATCGTTATTATTATTTGTAGAAATTTGCGTACGTTTTCGGCGCGCAATCCGGCGCGATCTCTCATTGTTCGGGATATTTTAATTTTCCGTTTTCGCCCGAATAATAATAATAATTCTCCCGCGTTGCAGCCGCGACTGTTCTCGTTATTATTAGGAGACTTTCCCCGAGAAAACCAGCCGGCGAGGGGTGGCGCGGTAGATTAATTAATTTTTTACGTAAAATTTGCATATTATAACCGAGCCGCCCGGCTCGGTGAATATTATAACACTTCGTCGCGAAATATTTCGTTATTATTAAGCGTAAAAAAAAAAAAAACGGCGTTCTATAAGACGATCCACTTACGTTCAATATTAATTTACCGACTACGAGCGAAACACTCCCTCGGCGGCGGCGGGCGGTTGGGGAAATTCGTCGCGACGACCCTAAGCGCGCCCGTTTCGTTAGAAACCGATGTTGCGAACTACTGTTAATCGCCACAATCGTACGGACGTTACGTTGTCGACACACGGATTCCTGCCAGCCGTTTCTACCGATCGTTCCGTTAGTTTTTAGATTCGATTTCCATTCGTCCCGCGAATATGTGACGAACGCCGACATTTTCGTACCGTTTGACACGTTTCGTTTTCTCTCGAGCAATCATCCGCCTTCGCGCAATGATCGTCCAGTCGCGAACTATGAGAATTCACTCCGATAATACGCGCCAAGTAAACGCGGCACTCGTCGAAACGAATACCACAATTTCCACGTTGTTTATCGATTAATTTCGCCAACGTAACTACTAATCCTAAGACGGTTTCCATCACACACGCGCGCACAAGAGTGCTGTATTGGATATGTTATATATATATGTATATATATATATGCGGAAGGTTTGGAGAATTGGCCGAAATGTTCGTACCGTACGCCCGAATCTGTTTCGATGTTTTGTGAGTCGAATGTCCGACGATACGCGTGATCGTCCGGTGTTGCCGGACGTCGTCGTTTCGTTTCCGCTTTTGTCACCGAGTATAGGCGAACGGTCGTCGTTCTCGATGGACACAAACGCCTAAAGCTGAGGCCACACAGAACGCGTGCTTTGTTCGCGATGTTCGCTAAATAAAAAATAGTTTTCTATCTCGAAGACGTAATTGGCCACAATAGTGTACGTTACGTTTTGTTCATAGCTACGTTGCGACGCGTCGCCGAGTGTTTGATTTGTGTGGCTATATTTTTGAGCGACGTGTCGCGACGTTGCGGGTTTCGACAGGCATGCTCGGGTCGATATCGGAAATTGAATACAGCGTGTCCTGCGATACACGAGCAGTCGATCGTTTTTTCCACGCAATCACGCCATCTTGGCAGTTATAATTTTTAAGTAAAACTCAGCTTATGGTTAAGTTTAAGGTTTTTCGTAAAATAAAAAATATATTTTATTAATTTTCGCGAACGCTACGTCATGTTTTCGAAGTGATGTTACTGGAACAGCTAATGGAGGAAGTACGCAGGTGTCATAACTGATAACTGTTCAGTGTGGCTAGTAGTAAATAACGTACGTAGTATACGTAGATCTGTGATGCCTCATCGTATAGTGAACAAAGCGCACATAGTATACAGTAGCGTTCTGTGTGGCCTCAGAGTACCCGCCCGGCCGTCGTTTGCCCCGACGAGATTTCGCGGTACGATTACCACCGGTTTAGTATCCCGAGTCGGCCGGATCGCGTTCAATACGGACGACGGTTTCGTTAGGCTAAATGAATACGATTACGCGTCCGTCACGGAAAAACGCTAAACGCGTGGAACGCGGCGGCGCGCCGCCCGTTTTCTCGAACGGGTTCGCGGGACGCCACGCGCGCGCTCGTCAATCATTTCGCCCGGCGAGTCCGTTGCCGCCCGTCCGTCCGCGTCGGCAATACCGTTGTGCCCGTGATTAATTATCGCCGGGACGCGGCGCGTCCGAAACGTGGGCTCTAATGAAAGACGCGCGCGTTCGTGTTTACCGCAATACCGAAAACCCGTCGGGAATCGAACGCCGCGATTAGAATACCGCGAGCCCCGTATATCCAACACGATACCGCGCGGTCCCGTTTACTACACTCCGACACGACGTACAACTACGATCGGACCGACGGATTTATCGTAAGCCACGTTACCGGGCCGATGGAAAATATTGACGCGAACATTACTTTACCGTCCGCCACATCAACCCGGCGCGCGTTTGCCGTCGGTTAACAACAAAAAATGATTCGACTAGTGAAATAACGCGCGTCTAATCACCGACCGAATGTCGCGCGTCCGACACGATGTTTGAACCGCGAGCCGACGATTGTGGCCGTACGCCGAGCTTTCGTCCGTTTCGCGCGCGTCATTTAATAGACGGTACCGTATTCGTCGACGTCGAAAATGGCGAACCGTCGATTGCCCGCTTAACTATTCGCCTTACCGCGAACCAAAACAAATACGCTTGGTGATTTTTTCGATTAGTTCGTCGACGAATAATAATTGTTGTCGTCGACTCGATCGTGGAAATCGCCGTCTTAATTATTTTCGAACGAAGCGTTTCCTAGAAGAATACGTTCTAGATATTTACCGCGGCACCGTGTCTGATATTTGAACGTTAATTTCTCGGGAAACACGCGGCGGATTTCGAACGAAAACGCGATTAAATTTCGACGAATGTACGTCGTACGTAACGAATTCCCGATCGAGACGGTATTCCGATAGCAATAACCGAACAAATAAACGGGCGGAGAAATGTTGAACCTACGAACGAATCTAGAACGGCAGAAACGCGCGGCGCTTTTATTTTCCGAGACATCTAGCCGGCTGGCGGCGGGAATTTAAAAACCGTAAAACGCTTAAACGAGCGAAATTCGTCGTTTTCTATGTGGGCGCAAGTTTTTATCGGTTGTGGGGCAGTGGCGGAGGCGCGTGTTCCGCGTTTTTTCACGATATTATTTCGCGACCGGGTTTTCTTCCGTCGTACATATACGTACGCCAACAATAACTTACCAACTCCCGGACACTTCGGCGCACGATAACATCGATACTAACTACGCGGGATTTTTATGAGCGTCTGCCCCGCGTTCGTTTATTTCGTTCGGTTCCAACCCACCGCCCACACCGCAGCCGTCGAACGTTCCGACATATTTCAATGGTTATGGACGACGGGATACGGACGAACGTCGCAAACGACAATTCGTGTTTCTCGTTCGCCCGTCAGACAACCGGCGCGCCCGTTTAAATAGTTTTATTATCGAACGCAATATACCGGTAGTCTTCGATTGGCGGCGTAAAAAGAAAATTTAACGGACCGCCGCATTTCGCGCACCATTACCACCCTCCCACACGCGCACACACACGCACACAACCCGAATAATCTTTCCATTGTCGTGGTGCCCGGCCGTTCCGATATTAATAACTCGCGTTAAGTCCGCACTCGAGAACGGTCGCTTTTAATGGTCCGACAAAAGAGCACTGAATTCTACGGTGGCGGATTTCAGAAATCTTGAGAGGGTCGTCGTCGGGTAAACAAGAAAATTGTCTAGTACGATTTCCTCGTCCGTGTTGCGCCGCGCACGGAAAAAAAACCTTTTAATGGTTGAACGAGTACCGTATAACGTGAAAAGCCTTTTGGTATTTACAAATATCGAACATGTACAAGAGCGTAGAGTGGCGGTAAAAAGAAAAAAGGGAAAAGGATTTCTCCCCAACAGCGGCAGTTATTTCCCGTCGAGGGGCGAAACGCGCGGACTCGTGAACGTATTTCGTTTAATATTATATCGATAATTTTATTTCAATTCGCGTTTATAGGAAATCGTGCGCGTTTGCACCGTCTTTTGTCGGTTTAAAAATGCCGTCCACTTCGTTTCAACGATAAAATCGATAACCTACGTCTATATACTTTTTTTCCACGCCCGTTCCCCCCCCATCCCACCATCCGGTAAAAATCGGAATTATAAAAAGGTTTACTGCGTGTTAACAATGACGTATCGACCGGACCCTCTATGCTGTACGGAACACTAGTAAAAGCTGTCGGGTATTATAGATAATTTCACGATTTAACGAAATAAGAAATCGACGGAATATCGCGTCGTTTCCGTAAAACCGTATTGGGCGAACACGTTTGCATATCGTTATAGAACTAAGGGTTTCCCGGGCATGTATATATATATAAGTATAAATCCCCTTCCCGTCTAAAAGAAAAACTGAAACGAAACGATTTCGATCGAACGCGTTGTAAATAAACGCGAATACGGAACGACAAAAACAAAAAACGCACCGTCGTCTGGTACACTTCGTTTCTAAACGCGAAAACGTCGACTTTCGGACGAGAATGCGAAAATCGTTTTACATTTCTCGCGGCGACGCGACCATCGGCTGGTGGAACGCAAAACGAGAATTATCCTCGTACGATACGAACGTCCGTGCGGCAGTCGGCGAAACGTCGTATTTATCGCGTTTGTTTCTCCTCGCCCACTTCGCCGTATTATCGTTCCGAAAATACTTGACGAACGTAATCGAATTTTATTGTAGTCTCGTTTTCGCGCATAAACCGTTCGTTCCGGAAATAATGTATAGCGCGCGAATTAAAGCCCGGGAAAGGACACACACACACACGGTAGTGAAAAATGTGTGTTTTCGGAGATAAATAACTCGAAACTGACCCGTTCGTTCTCTTTGTCTTGTACCCTTTTTTTCGAACGGAAAAAAAACAAAGAAAAACGTATACGAAAAAAACTACATATCCGACTACCGCGAGTTTCGGATAATATTACCTATATATATATATACACGTGTAACGAAAAAAAATCGAAAAAATCCGGCCGGTTCGTGTGTGTCTCGAAGCCGACCATATCGACGGGGCGCATGTTTTAATTAAAACCCCTCGCGAGCCGGTAGCCCGTCCGGTATACGTACGTATATAAATATACAGTAAACTGTCGAAATCAATCCAATTAATCAACGCATTACCCAAACACCGAACCCTTTCTCGCTCCGATCGTCACCATCGGCGCTTCGGACTTACTGAATTTCAGTTCACACAAAGGCTCTCTCTTCTCTTCGACGTACATATATATATATGTGTGTGTGTGTGCAAATGCCTTTTCCCAGAGATCGCCGGCGCGCGCTGATGAATGATTTACTTGTACACAAAGTAATTAATTCCCACCCGGCCAACACGATTAGCATTCCGCCGCTAACGACTGCGCGGGCTTAGTTACCGCGAGACTGAAGCCAAAATGGTGAATAACGTTTCATCAACACACGCGCGCGTGCGGCCCGTTAACGCGTACATAAACGCATAGAGAAACTAAATTCGTACTTATCTCGAGTTTCTCCGTTACCCGCGCCGCTACCGTAAATACGAATTTCGTACCTAGTTCGAACGTCCGAATCGTTCGAGAAAAGTTTTATTACGCGGCGCGCTTCGAACGGTGACGAAATACCTTGTGCGCAGCCGACGATTCTAGAAAACCGGAACGACCGCGATTCGCCCGTCCCGTTCCGCTCGAAATTACGTACGCGCCCGTCCTTCTTCGACCGTACACAACGGTAGGGTTGGGAAAACAGCGACGCTTTCCGGGCGTTGGGTTTCGGCAACGCTCGTTAATCCTCCTCTTACGTCGTCGTTCGCGTAAGTGCGTGCGCGGCCGAGTGGCTGAACGGTAATTGTACGAAGTAATATAATCCAAGTCGTATTAGAAGTGCGGTTCGCGTTAGATCGTCGCGTTATCCCCCGTCGTTCGGGTAGTCTTTAGGGGGAAGCTCAAATAACGCGGCCCCGGCATCCGTAGCGAAAACAACCGCGACACACGGTTTACGCGGAACGACGCTTTCCGTTCGGTGGCGTTCGGGTGGCTGGGGTTGACCGGAGAACTCGATAGTAGAGGGGACGAGGAAACGATTCGAGACGAAAACACGAGCATTTCGTCCGGTGTAGCGGGCTTGTCGACGCTGTTCCCGCTGTTGTGTTTGCCAAGCCCGGGCGTGATCCGCGAATTGTAAACACGCCATCGACCGTTCAGAAATAGTAGCGTTTATAATCGAAAATTCTAGCCCTTTCACGTTTTCGCCGCGTGTTCACCGTCTACGGTGCTATTCGACGCACTCGGACGAGACGGGAAAATAACGCGCGCGCCGGACGAAATACGGTTCGTGCCTCGCGGTTAGTAATCCGGAACCCATAGACGAACGGTCGACGGCGTGTAAAGGTTACACGCGTTCAGTTCGGTGGTACGTCGTGACCACGTTTGTGAACCGTCGAAAATTTACGACGTTTTTCGCCCATTTTCGTACCAAAAGTGGTAATTTTCAAACGACTTCGGGCCTCTCTAAGGACCCGTGTGCAACGTCGGCCGCGCCGAGTGGACGAAATATCAAATTACGCGACGAATATATATATATATACGCAAAGTTTGTACTAACGGTAAACGCTCGAATTGAATCGGGAACGTAAGAAGACAAGTTTTTTCATCCCGAAAATCGGATTACTCGATTATTTTTTCTCGAGAAAAACGAATTTGTCTAAAATTTACGATTTTTCTTTCTTTTTAGTGTTTTCGGTATACCCCGTAATTGTCCTGTAATTTCCGTTGACCGTTTATGTAGAACGTCTACGTCGCAATTTTTCGTTCCTCCGCGACGGACACGCGTTTATACGTTTTCGACGATCGATCCGAAAGTGATTTAATCGATATTCTTGGCTACAATTGGCCGCACGCTCGTCGTCGCTATTTCCGAGTTCCGTCGCTCCGACGGCGATAAGACGGTAAAATAATAACGCAGTGAGTAACGGTCAGCGGGATATTTTAAACGAGATTTCGTCGAAATTGATTCGGTAGTTTCCGAGTTCGGCGATTACAAACGCGCGAAACTTCGTCTCTTTAATATTGAGTCATACATACGCCACTCGGCGGCGATTGTCAGTCGTGCGCGGTCTACGGCGTAGCCGGGTTAGGCGCTTTTTATGGAATTCAATTAGTTTAATGTTCGAACCGGAGCGGTATAGAGCGAACCGTCTACTTAAAACTCGCGTCGAACGGCGGACGACGACGTACTTTTCGTGTTGCCGCGCCGTCGTCGGTCGGTATTCGCGTTCGACAGCAAAATGGAAACGAAAATAAACGGGAAAAACGAAAAATACGTTCGTGAATTCGATACCGCGACATCGAAAGCGTTTCATTCGTATCAATTCGGTCAACGAGCTCGCGTATACGAAGTACGTGCGTGGCGTTCGTACGCGCTTGATAATTATTATACGCGTACAACAACAACAACAACAGTAATAATATGTTAAGTAAGAAATATTATTCTACGGCACTCCAGAAATCCACTCGGAAAACGCCGGTATACTAATTATCTTTTAACGACTCCGGCGCAGATCACAATGTAAAAGTAAAAAATTTCCGGAATAATCAGTATATATATATACACACACACGTGTGCACTTATTTTTCGAGTATATACCATTTAATATTGAGCGTATTGTAAGTTTCGTTATCGTCGCCGTGACGGTATTGTGTTTTTAATAATATACACGCGCGCGCGTATATATTGCGCTTTTCGACAAACTTGAGGTCTCGAGTATTAACAAGCGCAAAGTGTACACATAATTATTACGCGACACTGGGCATTAGCGAGTCGAAAGTCGAAAAGTTAACCTTATTTTAATCATATTACGTACGTAACGCGTTAATTTTTTCGGGAATAAAAACTTTTAACGAGTTACTTTTCCCTCGCCGCCCTTTAACGTGCTAGACTTCCCGTTAAACTCGCGCCGCGTAGGCGCGGTGTAAACCGAGTTAAATTAGCGGCGGTAACAACAAGTTATCCTACGCCGTTTATAGCCGTTCGGTGGTAACGTCGACGAAACATTATTCAACGAACGCCGTTATAAGACGGCCGAGCCAAGAGTATTTGGTACGTTCGTGTTATTTTTTTTATTCGTAATCCCGAACAAAGAGAAATGAATGTATGGGTTTTACGGCGACGCGGTAGTGTTTGTTTCGCCCGTACGCGGTTGTCCGGTGTCGCGGATTATGAGGAGGAGGGATTGCCCGGTAATTTTCCGGGACGTAATTCGGAACAACCGAGGGATCGCGAAAAGTGGACAAAAACCGGAATAATTATCGACTCGTTTTTGGTCTCGGATAATTTCGTTATTTTCTAAAAATCGACTAAATATTGGCGAACGAAAAAACTGTATCGATAATAACAAACAAAAAAAGCCGTATCCAACGTAAATCGGTAATTTTCTCAACGTAATCATTACGCTGCCAAGGTTGACGAGAAGACGTTTTTTCCGTACGAACTTACGGGGCAAAAAATAAAAGACTTTGTTTCAGTCTCGTTATTATATATACGTAAGTAGGCCAAAACCAAAGGTCACGTGTCCCAGGAATAGCGTCATTGTAGATAAAGTTGAATTTCAATTTTGGAAACGTTGATCAAAACTTAGCCGCGTATACACGACGGACGTTTTTTGTTATCCAAATATAAACGTAAAAACGTAAACGTAACGTAATTACGTGGCGCGTATACACGTAGGTCGACTTAACGGACGATTCGTATTTTGTTTTCATCGCGCGCGCGGGCGAAATCGGAACGTTTTGATAAATTTATACATCGGATTTGGATGTTGACACCTTTGTATGAAAATACGAAGTTACGGGACGTAAAAAAAAATATATATATATGTATACGTATATATTATGCGAGATTCCTTTGTGCAAATCGAATTCGATAAAGTGTGTTTGTATCTATTTACTCCGGCACACTACATAGGGAGGAATGTGTGTGTGTGTGCACGCGCGCGTGTTGTAGATCGGGAAATAATATTTACAGTCGAGATTGTATTCGATTACTGGAGGTTCTTTTTACGCTCTTCTTATTGTTATTTGTTTTTTCGCCGACGACGGATTTGTATATAAAGTTATTACGATCCTCACTAGATCACGGGGCCCCGGCGATAATAACGAGCAAATTGAAAGTGATCTCTTTCCCTCGGCGCGCGTGGAAGAGGTACGAGAATTATTATAGGACGAACGAACGGTGAAAACCGCTACGAATCGACGCCGAAAAACCAATAACGACGAAATCGTGAGCAAACTAGAAATTCGTCTTCGAGCCGCGGAATAGCCGATAAACGCGAACGTCGGTATCCAATATTTCGGGACGAATAAAACACCGGCGAACCGAGTTGATTATTGAACGAATTAGAAAACCGGGCGAGTAGTACGGCGTGCTAAAACGGAAATCGGAACGCGACGAAAACGACGGCGCGCCCGCGGTGTCGGTACGTCGAAGAAAATAATCGAAAATCGAATTAACTATTCAGAAATGACAATCACCGAAAGGGGGCAACGTTTAATACGGGAATCGTGACCGAGTATCTGGTGGGTGGAATGAACGTTCGGTAAAAAAAACGTTTTCCAATCGATTCGACGCATAGGTGCGAAAATCGAAAACCGGCTAACCACCCTTTAAGACTTTAAAAGCGTTAACGGGGAGAAAAAATCACGTCGTCGCGAAACCTTTAAGCCCCGGCCCTCTCGGAGACTAAAAATATAAGAGGGATTTTCGCGGCGCACGTTTCTTTCTTTCCTTTCCGTCTTAACTACCCGACGTATATTATTATTATTGTACATACCGAACTTATGTGTGTGTATATATGTATAGTCGAGCGAACGCAAACACGTTTTTACGTATCGCGTACCGCGTTTTATTATTATTATCGCTATTGTTTTTACTCGCGAGGGAAATGGCGTCGGCGACGCGCGTATATTATTAAAACGATTTTACGCACGTCCGACCCGCGTCGATCCATTAGAAGCCCGTGACAAAATACGCGAGCAATACACGCGCGCTTGTATATGTGTATATATGTAGGTAATAGTGTGAACAACACTCGAGTGTCGCGTGACTGGAAACGCGTGCGTATAACAAGCCAATATATAAACATATATTTATATAGACACGGGCACTACCTCCGCTCCAGGCCCGGAGAAATGGTGTGCACGTGGCGTGTGTGTGTGTGTGTGTGTGTAATATACGCGCGGGTAAATAATAATAATAATATGTAAACGTGGGATATTGCGTCAAACAGCGCGCGCGCGCGCCGCCGGATTTGGCGTGCAACGGAGGAATCCATTATAAGAAAAATATAAATCCCCGGAGAGGGAGAAACGTTATATACGGTGTACACGGGCCAACGGTTCCGGCTAGAGCGTGAGGTGTCATCACCGATAACTGGGCGAAAATGGAAGTTCGAGGCGCGACTAAATCAAATAATCGAACTACCGGCGGAACGCGCGCTCCGGTTGCGCGCACGTGTTTTACCGTCCCTGGCCGAACCATAGCGCTCTTATATACACGTCCGGAGCACGTACTCGACCGGTCGCCCGTCACGGGAACGGCGGTGTTACAACACCGTGGCGACCGACCGTAGAACGCGTCCGAGGAGAGTAAATAACGCGAGTGTATGCGCGTGTGGGGATATAATTTTAATAAAGCCGTTATTGTTCGTATTTCGGTGTACACGGTAGCGAACCGCGTCTAATTGTTAGTACGTTAGTCTCGTCGACACCGTTTCGGCGCCCAAAAACCGAAAACCCACCGCCGAACTATTCGTTTCGGGACAGGGCGCGTTACCGGCATTCTCGACCGCGTCGAAAGCTTCGAAACGCCTTCGTCGTTAATTATAATAAGCGTTCGTTCCGATCCGAATCGGAGCCGATGTCCGCAACGGCGCCGGCTCCGTAACTTTTATAGATATCGTTACGACGACACACGCGTATATATATATACCTACACTACCTACGTCGTACCTGTACGTTGAACCTGCTTGACGAATCCGTAACGTAGGCAGTGGCGGGTGCGCGGCGTCGTATAAATCCGTCGCCAATAAATTTCGAACGGAATTCGCGCGCGTACGAACACGTACGTACACAAAATGTAATAAATACGTACGGTAAGCGAATTTTCGACGACCCTCGGCGGCGAATTTTATTACGATAATTTATTTCTCGTGTGCGCCGCGTACGTTATAAATCGCGTCGAATATTCGCGTAGGTCTTACAAATATCGTGACCGGTGTAACAAAAAAGAACGCCAGCTATTGAACACGGCTACCGGGCGCACGTGAACGAATCGAATGTTACACGAAACTCACGTTATTATTATACGGTCGCCGACAATATTACCGTCGGGTTTTATGGTCAACGAGAGTGTCTCTTGTGTTCGTATATTACCGTACGTAATATGGATCGGATTTTTGGCAATCGAAAGATGGGTAAGGGGGGGGGGGAATGATAATAACCACAGAAAACACGCGTCCGTACGTATATATTTCGAGGGCATAACGTCGTCGTGAAAAATCGTCTTTTCGACAGTTTAAGGGGTCTCGTAAAAATTCCGCGAATCTTTCCCGGACCGGGTTCGTGGTCAAAAAAAAAAAAAAAACCTTCCCCCCCTCCGAAATTTACATACCCACTTTTTGCTCGACTCGAACGCCGCCGCCACCACCACCCTACCACTACCGAGCGCGCATAATGCGAAAATGTGAAAAAAAAACCGGGAAATCGGCGTGTACGTGCGAGTGTGTGTACGAGAAGATACGAATTCGGAATACAAATCCACGGAGTTTGAAAATACGCGCTCGAGTGTTACCCGTGACCTGGGACGGTAGCTGGAGGGTGGGAGTTCTACCCGCGAAATATAAAAACAGTTATATCCCGGTTGTCGCGTCCCGAAGGCGCGGTTTCCGCGAGCGAACGTACTACACAACCCGTGTACGTAACTCGGGAATAACCTAGCATCCCGTCCCCCCCACACACACACGACGCGGCTTTATTCGACGTATAAATATCAACGCGCGCGTCTTGCGACAGGCGCGGGCCGCGGTAAACCGGGCGCGTATTCGTTTATCGCTATATTATGCGTACGCGTAATATTAAACGATACACGCGCGCCCGTCTCTCGGAAGACCGTTTAAAAAGTTTACGGTACGAAAACCGTACGCGCCGAGGCCCGACCGCGCCAACGGAATATAGCAGCCGTCTCCGTCCCGCCGGTGCTGCGCCGGTAGTCGACCAGCGGTTTCACTTTGATCGTGAACGCATTAACCGGAAACGGTCCGTACCGTCCAATTCCTCCCCCCCCCGTTGTCCGTATACTAAACGTCGCGCGACGTACCGCTAGAGTTTCCGCCGCCGTCCGTCTCTCGAATCACTTACTACTTTCTTTCCCGTTACCGGTCGGTAAATGTTGACAACGACGTTCGCGCATTATCCGCGTACCGAGAATACGAATTTCGTACATAGTCCGCTCTCGAACGCCGAACGGAATAGCGTCGCTTAACTTTGTCGATTCCGCCGTTATTTATTTCGATTATTAAAACGGTCGCGTACCAGCGCGCGCCGTGCGCCATATGAATAGAATGTGAATGTGTGTAGGTACTTCACGCGTTTTGGATATTAGACACACACACACGCATGTTTCAGAATCGACGCGAGAGATATTATTATTATTATTATTATTCGCTGTCCGGGAGAGTAAAATAGATGGGCGCGCGTGTAAACGTGTAAAACGAACGCGGAAAAAGGAACGAAAAAAAAAAAAAACAATAACAACGCGCTCGGGCATGATGTTGAATTATAGCCCGGCGAGGCGAGTGAAGAGATAATCAACGAGGCTATCCTTAAACATTTCGAAAAAGTCTACACGGAAATGATGATGATAAATGACGACGGGCGGGCGAAACTTTATTTACGAAAAACCGTTCCCCGACACACGAACACACGGCGAAACGGACGAATACGTACTGGCGAAAAGGGTTCTCTGGCCCGTATAACGGACGTTCCCGAGGGTATTAATAAGTCGTATTGTTGCGTCTTTTTACCGGCGTTCCGGAAACGTCGTCGTTGGCCGCTGCCGGTCACGCGTAGCCCGCGAACGATTCGTAAAAACGAATGGTTTCCCTGTTCGTAATTGTTCCCGAACGCCGTCGTTTCTTTACTTTACTTGCCAGCTACGCGACAGTGTTGGACAAATACACGGGCGTATCACTCGACAACCCGTTCGGCTTTTGGCCGTTGCCACCGCGTCGCGAACACCGGTACATATGGTACACTGCGAAAAGCGGTTAGGTCGGGCGCACGAAAACGGAGTCGCTCTATACCGCGGTATCGATATTATCTATCGCGTCGGTTTTGTATTTACAGGACCATCGCGGACGCGTTGAACGGATACGAGCTTATCGTCAATGGAAGCGCGGTACGGTGCGTCGCTACGTTCGGACGTTCGGACGTCCGTCGAATACGGTTTTGAATGATCGCGTAGCGTCAATTCTCGGCTCGGCCGAGTCAAATATTCGATAATGCGAAACGTGACACACTCGGCGGTCCTAACCAACGGTTGTAACTGGTTATAACCGGGCGCGCGGATGTATTCGATATTACGCGCGCAATCGTCGTATTGTATCATAAATGTATATATATATATATATACGTAAAACGACAGCGCGGATCGTTAGAAGGGTATAATAAGCTCGCGGTAATATATATTCGCTCGTCCCTCTCGATATATTAATGTTCATTAAAACTTTGTCGGTCCACGTCATGCGTATATATATATATATATATATATATATATATATTGTACGATTCTACGGGGACGCTAGTTTTAATTAGAAAAATGTCATTAATATCTTTACCGGGGTCGTCGTCGAGGCCGAGTTTAAGTACGAAAAAAAAGAAACCAACACGCGTAATTATATACGAGACCCGTCGCGCGTTCGATAAGAAGAGATTCTTTTCACGTAGTACACACACACACACACACGGACGCGCGCATTTATACACAAATATGATGTACTAAAGAGGGGAGGTATCGTAAACGTTCCCCGGGCGTAACAAAAAAA
>JAIPRN010003945.1:0-17973 GCA_025469175.1 Geopemphigus sp. TES_GeoC_2020 | reverse complement strand
GTTCATTAGAAGAAGATCCCGCTGTTGGATTAACACCTAAATACTGAGACTGTTGATGTGTGATTGGAAAATCTAAATGAAAATAAAAATGGACTCATTTATTTGTGTGTGTCGTACTGAATTTCTTGTGAATGGTGATAGATCTATGGATGATGTAACTACATCTTTAAACTTTTTGTACAAAAACATTTTTGGTGGTCTTTAAAAATAAATTATATACATTCGTGATGTTATTGATTATTACGTGAAGGGTTGTTTTCAATGTCAATTAAGTTTGTAGAGCCTTTATTCACATTATCTGTATCTGATGTTGACCCCGGAAATGTACTGTTTTCCACAAAATTACGCATAGAATGACGACCCATGAAATCTAATACCAAAAAAAAAAAAACTCAGCAATATACTTCTAGAGGGAAAATTTCTTAATGAAAATATTTTCATCATTATATTACATGTTCTGTATGTATCGATAGGGATGATATTTTCTCCATTTTGAATTAAATTTAGGCAATACTCCTGTGGACCTAATGCCTTGGAATTTGCTAAAGAAACAGTTAGTATTGGAAAATTACAGTTCGTCAAAATACATTACTTAAAGCAGATATTAACAAAATTTGATTGAAATATTTTTAGAACTTCTGATTTTACATAAGGATCGATATTCGACGGTTAATATTCTGGTTATTGCCATCAGGTTTTTAAAATGATTTTTGTTTTTTGGTTTTTAGTATCAAATAAACCATATATTAATTATATCAATAATTTTGTGGGGGATTTGTCTGATATTCAATAGAAAAACAATATTAAAAATTCAAGCGAGTGAAGACAAACTATTTCCATTTGTTTTAAAAATTAATATATATTAATATTATTTGTTTATAAATATGTAATTGTAGTTGTTGTCATTATTTATGTGTTTGTGTTTTTCCAGTTAACATCTAATACATACCAACAATAGGTTCTATTTTATTAAACAGGTATACATAGTACTCTTTTGTTAGTGCTAATATAAAATATTCTTATTAAAATCTAGTTAATTATGTAAGTATAATTAATATATATAAATATATATATATTGCTGATGGCCACCATTTCGTTTATTTATAATATTAGGAAATTGTAATTTTTTAGTTTTGTGTACCATTATGTTTCTTCGATTTCATAACTGAAATATCACAAAAAAAAATGAATATATCCGTTCATATTTTATAAATCGTATTATTGTCTACGTATAATTCAGTTACTGAGGTAATTGTTTAGTTATCATAATTAACCTTACGCAATTTACGTACATATTCGAAAGAATGCGTGATGAAGGGCTTCTTTGCCAGTGCCATTAACTAAAGAAATAAAAATTATTTATGATTTATTTTAGACCACAATACCCATTAATTATATTTTGTTCTGTGGTCTAAATGAACGTGGTGTATTATTATTGATGAATACTAATAGCATCAGCAACTTTCAAAAGTGTTAATCTACAAAAAAATGCATACCGTCAAAATTTAGTTGCTTAAGTAATCCTAAAATATCGTATAATATATTGTTGAAATATTTTATTGAAAAATATTTGTCAATTTCTTTTAATAAGTAATCTAGTAAATTAGTCAGATTAATACATTTATATATACTTGGATTTTAGTTCAACTCGATTGTGTTAAATCGAATGATAATTGGTATATATAAGGTTTGTTCTTAGTATAAAGTAGATATATTCTAGTTATTTATGTTCCATATACAAATATACGCACATACATTTAAACGTACATAATTACAATTATACATATATACAATGTTGGTATTGTTACAGATAGAGAAGTCATATGTTTACCGTAATTTGGTTTTTTTACGTATAATTAATAATAATCTAATTACCTTTACACCAGTTATTTAATGTAACGTGAAATGCCAAATCATTTTCTTAATTCATAAAATAAAATGTTGTTTGTAATTATTATAATAAACAGCATGCACTATATATATTTAGATGATCAGTTATTTGGGTAGAAAATTAAGTTTTAAAATTATTTTGTTAAATTTATTCATCCACATACTCTATAGCGTGTTGAAATCTATAAGCTTTAAGATCATTGTATTGAAATAAAAGCGTACTTTCTTTTAACTTCAAGCACCAGTCTTTTGGTCCATCAATTAAGTCATCTGGACAATCTACGAAACGAATAATTTTTTTTAAATTTCAACGGAATTTTATAAAATAATTGTATTTTTTTGAAGTTATATTTTTATAATAATATTAAGTGTACACACTGGATGTAGCTTCTGCAAAGAGATCATTAAGATACCTGTGTAAGAGCTCTAGAAAATTTCAATATATTTAATATATTATCCAATATTGGATATACTTATTGAAAACAATATTCATATAATTAGAATAACAAATGTAAGACAAGTAAATTATTTTCGAATTAATTGATTATTTTATTTTCAAAGTAGATAATTGTGAATTTAAAATGGTATGAGTTTTATTGTAATGATAGCAATTTACCATATTTTTTGTCAGGTATATAATTTGTATTGACTACATAAATAAATCAATTTTTTCCACATTATTTGGATTCGAGTTTTGCATATAGAAAAATGTCTTAGTTTTATTAAATTATAAATTGCGAAAATTGTATAACCATGCCCAATAATGTTGCATGAGCCTACTTCTTGAAATTCGTGTATAGGAATACGTTATTCATTCAAATTCAGAATTTTCTGATGGGTAAAAATGTTTGTAATATTTACAATCAATTATAAGCATGGAAATAATATAGATTGTAATATATTGTTATAGCTGTTTTATTAGTTAATGGATTTCCAAACTAATATGTGATTTAAATTTTATTTAGCATTTTATTTTATACGATGAATAAAATACTGTAGAAGTAATAATAAAATATTCTTATTAAAGCACTCACCGAAATAATATACATTTTCAAATGTTTGTGGACCAGTCATATTTACTAATTATAGATCATTGAATTATATGAGATATTATATTTTTCTATTGTTTGAAAATACTACGACCATTATTCGCAACTAATTAAGATATATCTTTATAATTTAAATATTTAGATATGATATAACTAAGGTTTATTGAAATAGGAATCACATTATAATTTTATTGACAAAATAAATATGTATAGAACAATAATATTTACCAGATATTTTATCAGGTGTTGTCATTATTGCTAAAATTAGAAATATATAAAAGTAATTTAATTCCATAAATTTATTAATAATAAGGGTAAGTTAATATTATATGTATGTATTGATTTGTAGTTTTTAACATTTTTGTCCACTGTCCGATATTAAGCTTAATTCAAACGTATACATACAGAAAGTATTATGAATATATTGTGTTACGATAAGATATTGTTACTTTTGTGAACATTTCATAGCAATATTATGGTAGTGTACTCTATATTTTACAATTATCCTTCTGATCTATTATAAGAAAAACCTTTTTGCTCTCTTATGTGTTAATATTAGGAAACATAATGAGTATCCATTCTTACCAATGCACTCTAAAATTAAATTAGAAAATATGTTTAATTTTATTCCTATATTGTGGAAACAAGAATATTTCTTAATAAGTTCAATTGATACCTTCGTAAGAATATTCTGTTAGTTTGTGTTCAATGAAAATATGTAAATAATCGAGTTATTCTCATTATATATTTATATGTTTATTAAACAATAGAAACTAAACGAGTTATTTCACATCAATATTCGTATATAACCTAGGCATGTGATCCATTTATATTTAATTTTATGTGTATATAAATTAACGAACGTATTGTTAATATTTCTACTATAAATTCAAAATATTCATGAAATCGAGTTAAAATAGATTAAATAAGCAAATTGCAACGAGTGTTTATTGGAAAAAAAGGGAAAAATTATTTTAAAAAATATCTGAGATAAACTATTATTTCCTTGATAAAAAATAAAGTCATACTTGGTGGGCTATTGTCTTCACTTAATTGGTTTTCCTTCTCCAATTTTTCACAATACGCTTTTGGTCCTAAGGCTTCTGTCTTGTCTAAAAAAAAATGTTTGTTTTATTACGTTTCAGCCTATTAATTATGAACAGTTTTTACGTATGTGTGATGTAATGTAGCTGTATACATAACAGATTAGAATAACAATTAATAATGATAAAATGTGATCGAAAATGTGTATGTTAAATGTAAATATAATTTATTTTATATCTTTTGACGCGAAATAATTAAGAAATATTTTTATTATAAGGAGTGGTTAAAGAAATTCTGCAAATAACCAAAGTTTGTGTGGCAGGATTGGAAAAATTAAAGGTTTATTTTAGAATTCCTTGTAATACCAGGTGATCAATTAAATACGCTTAGGTATAATCGTTATTTAGTTTTTTTAAATTATTCAAAAAGTTGGAACAATTTTTTATTAATATTTTCTTTATTTATTTTAGTCATTATAAATAGTTGTACATACATATTTCTGGTGCGTATGTCTCAATCATGTAAGTATAATATTTATCCACTACAGCTAAAAATAGTTTGAAAGTAATGAATTTAAATGATTTATTAATTTGTTAATTGTCTTTATGACCTTGAATAAGGTATACACATATGTCATTTAAGTTTTTATATCTATAATTAATATTTCTTCAACAAATTAAACATACCATTCTTTCTAGTTGTTTTGGCTTTTTTAAATTTAAACAAATTATAATATTACTATATTTTTGAATAAATGTATATACATATTTTTCTGTAATTTTCAATATCAGTTTAAAATTATGAACAGTAAAACAAGATAAAATGTTCATGGATTTTCAATATGTTTGCCTATATGTCATAGCTTAATAAAAAAGTCCAAAGAATTTCTTTCGTTTGCTTTTCAAAATATCCTATATGACACGAGTCATTGATAATTAGTTGAAGTGTATATATTGATATTAAATGATATTAAAAAACAATAGATTAAAGTATTCAATAAGTTTTATTACTCTTAGTTTTCGTTCAATATCGAATTTTTGATATATCATTAATATGATTTAAAGTTTATAATGAAATCCTTAACAACTATTTATATTGTAATTAAACTGATGAATATATATTATAAATCTTTTAGGAAATATTGACATAATATTTACTTATATAATTGTATGCATGTGTGAAAGATTCTAAAGCATTTTTTGATTCTAAAAATCAATAATTATAAAAAATTTGAATCTTCAAGTATAAAAGATTGATGTATGTAAAAGAATAGCTTTATGTATCATTAATTACAATTGAGGTTATATTAATTATATTTCGTTATATAAGTTATTTAGCGTAATACAATATCATTACTTGTCATTCGTGCACTATTTATAAATTCTAAAAACCGTTAATAATTCGTATAATTTTATATAGGCAGAAAATTAATATGTGTTCGTGTTAATGATAACTTAATTAAATAAAGCATTTGTGAATTGACTAATGTTTTTATAATTTATGTGACACTTTTGTTTATAAATGAAAATACGAATGTGGATTGAGAAGTAACGTTAAATCGGAATAACAATATAACGAATAATGTATTCACTGAATCATTCTTTACAAATATTTCGTACAAGTTTATATAATTATTTGTAAATCAATTTTTTAATAATTATTTGTAAACAATTTTCGCGAGTTCTTTTAATAAACGAAAAATTAAATTGAATATCGCGTAAAGATTGCAAGTTCAATAACTTCATTCAAGTAGATTTATTATATAAATGTTTCAAAGAAATCTATGTCAATATGTTGAGATAATTTTGATGATAATTTACTTTTAGGTGTATGATATAGTTAAACTAAAACTTTATAGTAAATTAGTATGTCGTGTTCAAAGTCATAAAATGTTGCAATTTTTTAAATTAAAGACATTTTATTTGTAATTACGTGTGCATTTTTCGTGTTTATTAATAAATTTGTCATTTTTTATTTCTGGAAAATAAATAATATAATCGTTTTAATATTTTATTAGTTCGGAGCATAATTGAATTATAATCTTTCACATTAATTATGATAGTGATTCCATACTAGGAATGATTATTAATCGTACATGAAATACAGGTATATATTGAGTTAAAGAAATTTTTTTTTAATGACTTATACAAACCAGCAATGTTATTGTAACACCATGTATACGGATTTTCAAGTATACCAATAGAATATGCTAAATATGAAAATTGCATTTTCAATATAAATTGATATGTTTGTAATTGAATAGAGATAATGTATTAACATCATTTATTAATTAACAAATTTTAATGTTTTCATACCCTTCATTGCTTCATTAAAGGTATCTTTAATATACTGACGTAAAATATCTTAAAAATGTCATATATTTGATTTAAACTGTTACTTATATGAATTCATATTGTAATTACTCTTATACCGTTTAACTAATAAAAATTTGAATTAAAAAGGTATTTTTTTTATTTTTATTTACATGTAAATTATCGTTTTTTAAGTAAAATATTGGAAATGTTATGTTAAAGAAATTACATTTTTTATCGCCTTTTGTATTATGATCGCTGACTGAAAAATAAATGTTTATTTCTCTAAATATTATGTATTTTATCATTAAGGGATTTTCGTTTAGTTACTCACGTTTATGGGTACAAGATCAAGAGGAAGACTGAGGACGAGATATATAAGTCAAATAATGCAGGATGCAGGAGTCACTTCATACAGGGAGCTTAAGAATATGGCGAATGATAGAAAAAAATGGAGAAGTCATTTATTGTAAAACATTTGTTAAAAACCAATCTCCGGATTGAAAAACCAAAAAAAAACTCACGTTTATAATATATACATTTAAATGCTTTAAACGCATCGTACTTTCCTAAATTGTGAAAGTAATATATGATAATATAAATATTGATCTTTGAAAATATAAAATCGATTATTTAGGAGTCAATATTTGTCTGAAAGCTAAATATATATATATATATATATATATTCATTTTTTTTATATCATGTCGTTTATTATTTCTAAATATTGCGATTACATAATAGGAATATTTGACTTAAATATATTATGTTTTACGTATAAAAATTATAAACGTTTGATTTTTGCAATACTTACTCTTAATTTTTCCAAGTTCAGTAAGTTGATCTAGACGACATTTGCAAAAAAAAAATCAATATACATAGGCCCATATGTTGTCTTGTATAATATTGATAGTTTGTTTATTATATTATGTGAAATTTGTAGCATTATGAATTTTTTTTTTAAATATCTCACCCTTTTTTGGTATTGGATGATGTAAGATTCAGTAATTAGCCATAAAAATGAAGACTAGTTCTTCTCAATTTATAAAATTGTAAAGGAATTATAGAATATTTAGTTGAACCTTGCCTAATTATTGGCATTCGTCATTTTTTATGTAAAGCATTGGTAATTGCTAACAGGCCATATAAATGTTATATTTAATTGTCATAAATTGTAATTAGTTATGAATTTTTGGAAATTTTATTTGATTGGATGTTATGTATGTATCTGTCTACGATATGTTTATTAGAAATTATCTAAATAATAATTCTATGATATTTGTATTTGATTCATTAATTATGTTTAGATTAATTAAAATTAATTAAAGTAGCTTTTTATGCATATATATAAAGTGATATATGTTTTAATATTTTTAAATTTTCAAATTCTCTTTAAAGTAATTAGTATTATGTTCATTATATTCAATTGTTGATGTACTAGAACATGTCCCGTCAACATACATAGTATTATGGGTGGATTAAAACTATTAGAGGTTTATTGAATTTGATGAATGCAAAAACATGTATAAAAAAAAATAATTCATTTGTTATTAATAATGTAAGAAATTGTTTATCTTACGTATGCATTCTATAAAGGAATTAAATAAAAATTATTATAAATTAGTATTTACTTTTTTTTTAAATTACTTATAACATAATCTGGCCAAACTTTTAAATTATCCATGACTATTTTTTTTTAAATCTTCTAATGTAAAATCATTATTTTCAAAAATAATAGAATTTAAATAAATATCTCGCAAGCTATTATTGTTATAAAATTTAAATAAAAAAAGTTAAATGCTATCCGTTAAATCCTATATATGTTTCTAGATAAAAAGATATTATTATAACATATGTTATTATTGTACATAAATTTTATAACTGATGTGTCATAATAATATCTGTATATTTTATAAATCAATTATTTTATTAGTTATACTAATTTTAATGTTATATATTTTATATGTTTTTTCAAATAATAATTAGTACTTACCGCTGGCGTCAGAGTTTTTGAAAATTATGATAAAAATATATGTGTATAAATATATGCCAATTCCTTTTATTAATTTCATGTTTATTGTTTTTTAGATATTGTTTAACTGACAGATTTGTGAAATTTATGTGACAAATGAATTTCGAGAAATGTGGTCATGTTTAAACAATTGCCAAATTTTATATTTTCAAAGATGAAAAAACATATCGCATGTTTTGAATGTTGTTTTCTGTTAAATAGACCAACAAGAAACATACTTTGTTTAACGTAAAAAGTATTTTATCAAGCAGGCATATAATGAATATTACATTATAATGTAATATAGTCATACGCCCGAAAACTTAATATTTTAGCCAGATTTATTTACGTAAATTATTAGCAAAAGATTAATTCATTTTGCATTTTCAAAGTCATTTATCATAAGTTAGGTATTTTATCTAGCGAACTATGTTAGTAGTATAATAATGGTTATATAATTGATGATATTTAATGATTAATGTTTTAGGAAATTTTCAAATCTTTTTGAAAAATTTAAATTGTGCTTTATATATTATAGATTATATAAACATAAATTTCACTATTTTTTTCAACGCGAAAAAATAGTTAGGAATAAAAAAAAATACGGTTAATAATTCTGCTAAGGAAGATTATAAATTACTGTTATATAAGTATAATGTCTTATTCCACTTGTAATGATATGCGTGTATATCATAATTTAGTTTAGTTTATAAAAAAAAAATATTTTCAGAAATATTGTAGGATTTATTAATAAAACCAACTGCCTCTCGACCTTGACGGAATAGCGTTTATATTAAGAGAACTATACAAAAAACACATTTGAAAGTAATAAATATAGTATACACGAAGAATGACGACCATAAGCGTTAGTGACTAGCTAAAACTAAATCGACTAACCACTTGCAGCACAATAAAACTGGGACAAAATCGGTCACTCTCATAAACACATTAATTTAAAAAGAGTGACGTATATAAAGAAACAGGAGAAGTCATACACATGGTACACATGATGGGTACACACCGTAAAGGTTATTAACTGACTAACGATAAATCGCCCGACCGCCTGCGGTCCGAACAGACATAATCGAGTATCTTTTCGAATCATATAAAATTGGACCACTGCACGGAGAGCGTATTTGGAAGTAATAAATATAGACCTACGTAAAGGACAACGACCGAAAGGGTTACTGACCAAACAACGGTAAAGCGCGCATTGCACGGAATAATTTCACACACCGAGACTAAAAACCTTATCTAAAATCAACCAAACAAAGAAACTCAATGACATAACCACTACAGTCAACGACACAAAATGTGCCGATTTCTATGGAGACATGACCATTCGAAGTTTATATAACCTAATCATTACACCTCTCGCTCCAGCAGTTAAGTTGGGCCAGGACGAGCAGTCGGCACGGGTTGCCGGACAAGGCTTCGGCACGGACTGCCGGCCATCCCAGCGACGAGTCTCCCGTCTACTCGTGCATTAGAGAGGAGCCTCCTTGGTGGAGGGGTCTCTCGTCCATCAGAGTAGAAGAGATTATCGTCAATCCATGTTCACGGCATCTGACGTCATTCCAACTACGAACCTTCAGCAGTACTCAAGCAGTCGGTATTCCAGAGGACTAGTCCAGTTATTCGCCATCAAACCACTTGCGTTTTTATTTCAATATTTGACGGTGGATTCGTGGAACAAAGACCCAACCTTTTCTCCACATCTCTACGCTATCTCGCAAAATCAATCACGGTCAGCTAGGTAAGAGAACACCATTCTGTTCGTTTTTACCCTCACTCTTAATTGCATTCGAATGTTTTAATCGTATTCGTTTTTACGACACTTCTCGGTTGCGTTCTTGAATAGTTCTCGTATTCACTACCTTGAGACAAATAACTGTAGTAACTCAATGAAACTTTCCCCTGCTCACCTATTACCACGATCCTCTCACCATTTTCTTCTCCTAGCTCCCCATTCACAGATCTTATTTTTCCTTTTCTTTTTTTCTTTTTCTTTTTCTTTTCTTTTATTGTTTTTTGAGTAATTACAGTATTTAATGCTTTCAGTATTGATTTTTTTGCTGTACTGTAAAATATTGAGCCATTATCTATTACTGATCTGATGAGTGAATTGTGGATTATTAGTAGTGTTTCTGTGTCTGCTCCCCAGTGTCTATTTGCTAGTGTTTTTATTATGTTTAGTTGGTTTTTTGTACCTATTTTTATGTTTTTTCATGTGAGTTTTTCATCAAAAGTTAAACCTAATATATCTTCATTGTTTTAGTGTACTCTATCTGTTTATTTTCTAATGTAATATTTGGCTTTATTATGTTTTTACTATTAGAAAATATATTGTATTTTGATTTCTCTGGAGAAAAGTAAAAGCTTGAAGATTTTTCCCATATACTTAGATTATGCGTGCAGTGCTGGATTATGCTTTCTATGTATTTAAGGCTTTTATGTCTAATCCAGATGTTTCTGTCGGTCGCATAAAGGGATATTTTGGCAGGTTTTGGTATTTGCTGGATCATATTGTTAATTGCAACTAGAAATAGTGTTGTGATAAAGGGTGAGCCTTGTGGTATTCCATTTTTCAGTTTATATTGATTTGAATAGAGACCATTGATGGTAACTTTGAATAATCTATCATTGAGAAAATTTTTTATTAAGTAGATTATATTTCCGGTGAGTCCCCAGTTTTGTAATTGTTTAATAATTCTATGTCTCCATGTTTTATTGAATGCCTTTTTGATGTCCATACTAAGTAGAAGCATATACTGTTTGTATGCTAATGCTTCACAAATGTCATTTTCTTTTGCGCTATGACAGTCATATGTTGAATGGTGCTTTCGGAATCCGAAATGTTCTTTAGCTATGAGTTTGTTTTTTTCCAGACATCATATTAACCTTTGATTTATTATATCTTCGATTATTTTGCTGAAAGGCATAACAGAGATATTGGACAATAACTTTGGGCTTCATATTTATTTGAATTTGGTTTCTGGTTTGACAGTATCATTGCTTGTTTCCATTGTTTTGGTAGGATGCGCTGTTGCTATAGTTTGTTGTGAAGGTTTAAGAGTTATTTAACGTCAATAATAGGCAAATTTAAAAAAAATACAAATGGTATATTATCAGAGCCACATCTATTGCTTTTTTTTGTTAAGTGTGTATAATGTTCTTGTAGTGTTATTTCTTTATTTATTTTTTGCGTGTCTTCGTCTTAATTTTTTGTAAATAAGACCATTTCATTTTCTTCGTTTAGTTTACAATTTTTGAACTCTGGATTTATATTGTTCCTTACATCATAGAATTGTTTTCCTAATATGTTGCTTGTTTCAAAATCGTCGGTTATTGTTTGATCGTTTGATTTTAGTGTCTTTATTCGTGATGTTTTTTGGGTTCCTTTTATAGAACGAATTTTATTTCAAATTATTGCCGAGTTTTCAATACTTATTACTGTCGACGTGTATTCTTTCCAGATTTTTTTCTTATTTTCTTTAATAATAAATTTTGCTTTTGCTTTTTCTATTTTTAGGTTAATTAGATCGATTGATTGTTTAGTTTTTCTGAATTTGTTGAGCGCTTTACTTTTGTTTCCTATTGCAATTTTACATTCTTCGTTCCACCACGGAATAGGTCGTTTTTTTCCGGAAAAACTGTTTTTTTTTTTTATTGTTAATAGAGCTATTTGTTGAAAAATGTTTGTAAAAATATCTGTTTCGTCTTCGACATTACCTTTTTCTTTTTTATTATTCAATAATTTTTCTATTTTTAGTTCCATAAGTTGTGTAAATAATTCCCAGTTAGGTGTTTTTAGGTTCCATTTCTTTTTTGAAATATATGTACTAGATGTATATTATTGTTTTTAAGTAAAATTTTAGAAATGTATGTTAAAAAAATTACTTTTTTACTGTCTCTTGTATTACCAGTATTGACTGAAAAATAAATATTCATTTCGCAAAATTACATATATTTCATCATTAAAGGATCCCCATTTAGTCACTCACGTTTATAATATATATGATTAAATGCTTTATACTTTATTACTTTCAATATTGATATTTGAAAATAACAAATCGATTATTTAGAAGTTAATATAAGACTGTAGGCTAAATATATAAATATATATATGTATATGTATTAATTTTCTTTTTAATAACATGTACTCCTATTATTCGTATATATTGCGATTGCATTATAAGAGTATTTGACATAAATGTATTATGTTTTACGTATTATGAATATAAACGTGTGATTTTTGCAATACTAACTGCTAATCTTTTCAAGTTCAGTAAGTTGATCTAGATGACATTTGCGATAAAAGTATTAGTATACATAGGTCCATAAGTTGTTTAGGTATATATTAACATATGGTTTATTGTACTATTTGAAGTTTATAGCAATATGTAACATATTTTTTAGAACTATTGGAGATGTATTGAGGTTGATTATTGGAATAACACGTATGAAAACAAAAAACATAATTTGTTTGTTTTAAATGTATAAAACTGTTTGTCTTACGTATGCTTTCTACAAAGGAATTAAATAAAATTCACTATAAATTAATATTTAAAATGTGTGTGTATGTGTTTATCCAATTTACATTTTTTGAAATTACCAATTACATAATCTGGCCGAACTTGTTAATATTCAACGACAAATTTATTAAAAATCTTCTTATATGAAAATTATCATATTTAAGACTAATGAAATTTTGTAATAAAAAGAAATTTGATTTATACCTTGAGAAAATACTTATAAAAATATAAAATGCGCGGAAAATAGAGATAGATTATTTACAGTTAAATCTAAATACGGAAATTGTCACATGTACAATAATAATACATCGTTCGAAAATCCCTAACTTAATCGAACACGTGTTCCTCATCATATATTAAAAAATCTATAATAATGGATACAAATAAGTACAATCAACATAATGAAAAACTGCAAAGGTCAACATAGATGAGAGTAATTTAATGAGTTCTCCGATTCAGGCAATAATCTAACCGAACAACTCTACTATAAAAGACAAAAATTACGAACGTCTTATTAGTCTATCGGTCAGTAGACCGCCAAACAATCTGAGAGTGCGCACACTCCAGCCACAAGTTACCAGGTAGGCGAAACCGGTATTGCAAGGATAAGGGACTGTTTTTTACAACAAGATTTCTACGTTTTCACTCGTTTTCAATTGTCAATGAATTCGTACAAACGAAGTTAACGTCCCAATCTATTTTTGTTTAATTTTTTTACAGTAGTTTTTTTTCTTATATTCTTATATGAATTTTCTAATCATATCTCGTATCACTATTCCAAATCATTCTTCTTTTTATTTATCACATTTTTATAATTGTGTCTTTATTTTGTAGCTGATATGTCATAATAATCTAATAACCTATTATTGTTTACCCTAAGTTTTTATTAAAATAATAATTAATACTTACCTATGGCAATCAGTGATTTTGACAATAATTATTATGAAAATTATTGTGTTTATATATATGCCAATTCTATCAATCAGTTTCGTGTTGATTGCTTTTTATATATTGTTTAACGCATAGAATTGTGAGATTTTTTATCTTATTTAATTTCGAGAAAATGTGGCAATATCCAAACAATTGTTAAATTGATTTATCTGCTATGAAGAATAATCGTATTGGATGTGTATAATGTTCGTTAATGTAAATAAAACCAAGAAAACACTTACACTTTTAACGTAAAACAGTTTTTTATAAAGCCAGTATAAAATGGTTATTATATTGTAATGTAGTAAAACGCACGAAATCATCATTTTTTAGCCAGATTGATTTAAATAAATTATTATCGGCAAATTAATTCATTTTACAAATTTACAGTCATTAATCCTAAGTTACGTATTTTATCTGAAAAACTATGCTAACAATTTAATAGTGTTAACATAATTGTAGATATTTGACGACTAAACTTTTAAAAATTTACAAATCTTTTTGAAAAATGAAAATTGTGTTTTACATATTATTGATTATAAAAACATAAAATTCACTTCTATGTTCAATTGTAAACAAATAGTTATAAATAAAAAAAAATACGATTTATAATTCTGTTAAGGAGGAAAAAACTTTATATTATATAAGATATAGTGTCATAAAAACCATTGTATAATGAATAAAATGATTATTATGTAGAATGAATGTTCCATAAATTAATAATTTGTATTTAGGAATAATTGCAAAAACAATATAAATCTAAAGGATATTATGTGGTGCGTAACTAACTGTGAATTTGCACATTGCTCTTGGCAGAAATCAATAAACATTCTCAATATACGAAGTAGTCTGTAATGTCAATGTAATGATATATATATATATGGGAATCAATATTATGTAATTTAATAATATTCGTTGAAAACATAAATTGTGAGAAATTATAATGTAAACACATTTTTGATGTTATGTCAAACTAAAAATATCCTTAAGTATCAAAACTGTGGGAACCGATAAAATAAGCACATTTCAATGTAACAATATATAAAAAAAATGCACCTTAATAAATATTAGAACGAAACCTGAACTCCTCGAAATACCGACTATAATAACAATCCCACGACAAACATAGAATAAGCGTATTTCTTTTACACAAAAGAGTTTATAACAATTACATAAATACATCACACTAATGGGCATGAATTAAAAGAATACGTGTTCATTAGTAAATAAAAAATATCAAAAAAAAAAACAATAAAATAATCATTATACGAAAATGGAAAACACATTAACATCGAAGAAATTTGATATGAGCCAACCACCACGTCGCAAAATTACGACCGGACAGCTCGGATATAAAATACCAAAATTACACCCTACAGCCAGTCAGTCAGCCAGTCAGTCAGTCGGTGGATCATCGAAAGTTGTCTGTTTCCCCACGGGGGACAGACAACTTTCGTCTTCAACACAGCAACAGCGTACGGATGCAGCCCAGCTACGAGTCACTAAAATTGCAGGAGTCGGTATTTTAAGGAGCGAGGGTCGTTCTCTACACCGGGACTTCTGCAGTTATTGTTATTGTCAACCTTTTTCTTTCATAATTAATTTTACGAGTTTTTCTTATTAAACATACTCACACCAACAAAACCGGTCACGTAAGTGATTTAATTATTTAATACAAAAATTCCTAAATAATTCTCGTATCTACAATCCCGAAGTCAATTTGCGTAATAACTCATTAGAATTTAAACACGTCCCCCAATAGTGCCTGATTACCTACACATAGGTAATCAATCATTTCCTTCCCCTTGTCCCAGCGGACATACTCACCATATTTTTGAGTTATTACATCAAGTTGATATTATATTGTTGAAATCAACGAAAAACCATACATAATTTGAAAGTAAAAACTAATAATTATCAGGGAACTTTATAAAAAAGTAATATTCCAATTCCATAATACGAAGAAATCTTAATTTGTTTGCCAGAATGAGTTAAATGGATTATAATTATAAATATTCCTAGAGAATTATTTCGACAAGATTATTTTGCTCTAACAATAATTTTCCGTGTATAAGTTACAAAATTCGATCATCGAAAATTAGAAATCTGTGTATCCAATATATTTGGTTATATCCATAGCTTTATTTCGTAAGTGCCGTTAAAATACGTATAAATATGCTGGTTTATACTATACGTAGTCATTTAAAATAATTTACACTATATATGCCATTCTTCAGATAATACCATAATAATTTAAGAAAAGGTATATATATATATATATATATATATATATATGTTTGCTTCGTTAAATAATTCATACAATCCAAAGAACTATCGATTTTTTTCTATATTACAATTTAGAAATAATATCGTTATAACAAGATTTTTAATTACATTTTTCTGTGATGTTATGATAACATAATATATATCTATGTGCCAAAATTAACAGCAAATTGTACATGTCTGTAGAATGACCGAAATCATTGTCACTATTTGAATTCGTATTAAAAAAGATTGTCTATTTAATTTTAAACTGAATAAATTAATTTAATGTTTTTAAAATTATAGACGCTAAAATTAAAATTTTTACTAATATGGTAAACAAAGTTATATAACTGTTTTTAAGCATTGATTTTAATGTCCTCTTTTTTTCTAATTAATAATATTCAAGAACACTATTGGATCAGTCGAAAAACAGATCCAGTAGTCTATCAGCATTGTGCAATTTAAAAATGTTGTATTTAAGATCAGAGACAGGTGAAAATATTATAATAGAAATTAATGTAAATTGTAGGTTGCACATAAACCTGTGCATAATTAATTTATGAATTTACAACAAATTATCAAGAGTTTATTTAGAATCCACTAGTAGCTGACGTAAGACGTAATTTAATAAAGCAATAAAGTCAGAAGAATGTTTAAGAAAAATATGTCCAAAGAATTATGAAGCTATTTTGAATCATATAGTATAAAACATTTTCAATTTGACACGTTTTACAGGGAATATACTTAATTAACTAGTAATAAACACTAAAAGTGATAAAATTAATTAATACTATAATTATTAGTATTAAATTGGATAGAGTTTAGTGCCAGTTTACAGGAAAAAGATATCTTTATTGTAATATTATACTAAATACCATATTAAAATTGCACTTATCTCGATACAATTCATTATGAATATATAATTGACATACACTTGAAAACGATTTATTACTATCACAACTATTAATACTATGTTAGATACGATTTTCATATAATTTAAAGATTATAGATAATTCAGTGTTAAAGGAACATTACATCTATCCCGATAAAAAACACATAGGACGTATCATCAGTAGTTAATAATTATTAGGGGGTCTATAACAAGGATCATAAAAATTGCCTTCGTCTGGAGGATCAAAAAATGTTGATGGTGTGAATGGAACATCTGGTGTGTTTGGATTCTGGGTTGTATGATGAAGTTCTAAAAAAAAATAAGAATATACAGTCATAGGTCTACATGAAACAAAATAACGAATAAATAATATTGCATTTTAAATCGTTATGTTCAAAAAATACGGCAATGTTTCATCATCGTTTATTTATAAAATTAACGATAATGAATTATTTACGTGTAATTTGGTCGTTAAAAAATTATTAATAATACGAATGATTAAAAAATGCTTCAACAAAAATATAAATGAAACATTGATCAAACATATAACTCAATAGCCTAAGTGTGTTTTATTCCGGGATACCTATGATATTTATTATTACGTGATGGGTCGTAGCCAAAATGTAATTGGTTCGACGTATCGGTATTGAGATATCCACTAGTAGACGTAGACTCCGAAAATTGGTTGATGTTCAAGGAAATTTCTTGAGCTTGAACACCGAAAAGGTCTAAAAAACAAAATACAAATGAAAAATATGTCTAGGAAGGCCATAGTACTAATAAATAAAGATAAGAAGAATTAATCACGGAATTAATGTAGTAAAAGTTACAACTGATAAAATTCGCGAATTTGTATTTAAAGAATTTTAATTCTTTGAATTGAGGAAATTTTCAAATTTAATTTAATGATAAACATTCCTGTTATTAATATACAAACTTTATATGATTTATGAGTGGTTGACATGCAGTAGTAAAAAAATTAATATTGTATAATTTATATCATTCATACGTTGATTATTATTACTACATATTATATTAAATTTGAAA
>JAIPRN010003944.1:0-17983 GCA_025469175.1 Geopemphigus sp. TES_GeoC_2020 | reverse complement strand
AGGGAACCTGTTCGATCTTTCTTCACTGGAATGCGTGGATTAATAGTGATTTTTTTTTATACGACTTATACATAACGTAACGTTCACTCGGTTTTTTTATAACCGTCGCTGTATTAAATATTAAACGAACAAATTTTATGATTTTATAGATAATTCGCTATCGATTAAAATTTAAACGATTTATTTTCTTTCGATTTTCATTATTAATATAATATTTTTTCAACATAATATTAATATATTTATATTTATAACCAATAGTATAAGGATGAACTTTTCGAATTTTTGTTAGTTTGAAATCGTTATTTCATAAACGTCGAGCACAAGAGACTTATGTTTTAGGATATTAATTGTAAGATACAAATTAATTTTTCGAGTTTCGTCGCGGGACGCCGAGACAAAAATTTAAAAATCTGACAATTTTTTGCCCACGTTTTCCGATCATTATAAGACGTGTTGTTCTGAATTGGTTTTGGCTTTGATCTTCCGATTTTTTCACAGTAACATTGTCTGTGTCCTAGTTATGTTCGAATAGGTTTGGTTTATTTTTAGTCTCGATATCGAGGAAATTGTGTGTACATTGTATTAACGTCGAAACATTGTAGTGTTATGAAAACTATTTACAAATTATCGTTCTCAAAAATTTGCTTTAAGAAATGTATATATAAAAGCGTGCTTTTCGAATTTAGAGGTAGTTTTTTGAAAAAGTTGGTACACGAAGAACGATATACACATATATTAGGCTGCAATTAAATATATATATATATATATATATATACGATTTGAACAAAAGTATGGGTTTGAAAGAAAAGTGAATCGCGTCGTTTGACGTGTAGTGTATCATTATATGGCGTATCGTGTATATGTTTAAAACACGTCATATACAATTTTAAAAATAATCGCGTGTCTAACTTTTGAACTCGTCATGGACGAAGAATATACACGTTGCACAATATTGTTTGACGGAGCGTAACAGTTCATAAGTCATTATATGGATTGGGTTCATTTATATATATATTTATATATCGACTAGGCAACAAAAAAAACGTGATGAAAAAAAAAATTGTCCACGTGTTCACGTTTTTTTTTTGTTTTAAGAATGTTATCATTACAGTAGTAGCTACATATAATTACAATTTATTACGTCGCATTTACAATGACGATAAATCGGAACACTATGTCTTAATGCAGTGCTTAATGACTTTATAGTATAGATATTAATACGATCAATTATGTATATATATATATATATATATAGTTCCGTCCTGTTAAAATACTAGACAAACGCGTTATTTTGTCGCGTTATTACGGAAAACCGTAATTCCCTTACCGTTTTTATTTATTTAAAAACATTTTTTCCCGAAAATATTTATCCGCAATTACGTAACATTAAGAATAGTAAAAATGATAGCAATAATATATAATCGTGGAAATTAAATAGCAATAATAACGACAATAATGTGTAATAACGTGTACGAATTTAATATTAGTGGAAATTTTCTTTTAACAAAACGCTAACTCGAATCGAAAACAAAACGTATTGAACGGATTACTTTTATGTACTACACCTACCGTTCCTGCTTACTAATTTATTAGTCGTTTACGGCAGTTATATTAGCTGTTTTGGACTAAATTCGTCTACTCAAAGAGAAACCGAAGAAAACGGTCGCGTCATAAATATTGAAACTTCGCGAATACCGCGGAGAACATAAAAACGAATTCCGATTTTTGGCTATAAATTGGATACAACGCCATACTTAGACGTTAGTCGAAAAATACGTCCCAAATTGTTTGGCCACGGACAATTGTACAACTATCGTTGAAGCCTCAAATCGTTTGGATATAGGAACATTTCTATGGCGTTTCGGCTAATTAGCGTTTTTACGTTAATACAACGTTCGCATACATCGAACGGCCGACATCGGCATAGTATAAAATTACTTCCGAGTCTTAGGTAAAACGGAATAATTACGTATTGTATAATTACCGTCTAACGTATGAGACAATTAAGTCACGCTTTCTTCGTTCGGAATTACCGAGGTAATTACCGTCTACGAATTGATTTCTCGGGTCTTAGTGTTCTATGGACTACAAACGATTTAGTAATATCGAGAAAATTTTGAGACAAAATAGCACGTTACGTACTTTTCTTCGAGAAATTGAAAAAAAAATAAAATAATCCCGGAAAGCTATGCGTAACGTCCACTAACGTAAGTACTTGGAATTGTATTACGTAATAGGACGCGACACCCGCATTAGTCGTCTTTGGCTAGACGTGTAATTCTTAGTCATCTCGAATCATCCAAGTTAAATGTAATCCGACGAAGGAGTTACGATCATTTAAAAAGGTCGAAAATCTAAACAGCCTTGAACTACTTTGTCGGTCAACGGCTACGAGACGACCTCGCACATATTCGTCTCTTGAAATGTGTGTGTGTGTATGGAGTAAACGTGTTTATACTTTGAATTCTATACGAATACCGTACTACTGTGTGAACACGTGACGCGGATTGTATTATGTGGTTCGTTAGGTAGTTGATAGACGGATACAAGGAACGTGGGCGCGGCGTTTGCTCGATGGAAAACAATAACTTCGAATAAATGCCGGAATTCGGCTATCTTAAAATCTCGTTCGAGGTCTGCGTGCAATACGACTACGAATGTGGAAGAGTATGTGTGAGAGACAGAGTGAGAGTGATCGGGGATCCATCTGCGACGTAATTGGCGGTTATCTGTGCTTCTGTCGCTGTTGCGGTCTCGGGGTAAACGTCGCGGGGTGGGGGAGGACTATTGTAATACGTTCGACGATCTCTGCGGCGGCGGCGCGTCTTGAAAACTTGCCACGGGTGGCCCGGAAAAACTAATCATTCGTCGCCAGTTAAACGCTAATGAAACGCGATACGAGACGACACATGGACCGAGTTGTACACGTTATATATATATGTGTGTGTGTGTGTTGCGTTTAATATAAATATAGAGGCTGTCCGTCCGTTTCGACAAAAAAAAAAATAAAACGAAATAATAAGTATCGGGAGAGGGAAACAAATTAATACACCACGAACATATATTATAACATTGATGACGAACAAATGGACGCCACATTTCAATCCGTACTTATAACTGCGTTATATTATTTGTTCAGCTAGCGAGCGCGTTTATTGCGCGCGATAGGGTATTTATCGTAATATACGTACACACACACACACACATAAAGTTGCGTCCCGCGAACGTCCCGTTTTTTCTAACCTATCCCTTGCTGTCCCTGTGCCGGCACTCGTAATATTTACGATCAACCCATAAATTCTCTCGCACTACGATAACATATATATATAAATGTATAATAACTCGTCGTCTTAAGTATAAAGACCTACAGTCTTTCCATTCGTGTCGTTCTCGAAATACGCGCGTTTAAGTTATATACGTATGATTTTCGTGTTTTTTTTTCGTTTCGAATTTAATTGTGTTTAAGAAAAAAAAAACGAAAAAATTAAACGAATATGGCGCGCGTAAAAGGCACGAGGAGAACGATAAAATTAATATTGCCTGCGCCCATTCTAACTTCCGCGTGAGACCTCATTATGTAACGTATACGAATTATATATATATATATATGTATGTATACACACGTGCACACTATTATAATAATTAATGCGCACAGATTTACTTAATGTTTACGACTCTACGATCTATATAAGTGTATATACTGCGATATTAACGTTTTCGAAGTTTTTTGTCCATAATTTTGGCATTTAGTTAGTGGTTTGTAGGCGCATAAAAAAATATATATACATTGTTGTACGACGTAAAATGTTTAAATTTTAAGTACATATATACATTCGTACGTTACATAAATTTTTCGTTTATAACGAAAAAAACGTATATATTGTTTTATACTCAAATAAATAAATTATAAGTTCTGTTTAGGGTAACTTTCTATAGCGTTTGCGTATGGTTTTGAATTTTTTATTAAGAATTTCGTTTCGGAATTGAATTTCCGTGCATCGCCGTAATTTATAATAAAAAGCGCGACATTCGAGTGACAGCCGAAATTTTTTTAAAGCGCCAGCAGTCCCATGACACGCCTACTGATAAATCGTAAAATACAATTGTCGATGCGCGACGCAATTTAACGACGTACGCATACAATGTTACAGTTATTCCATTAAATTCGATTGAATTTGAACGAATAACAATAATCGTGTTTGAATCGACGTAATTGAATACGGCTTGATAAATGTTACGCAGAGTAAACTAAGTAAGCGGAAAACAAAAACGACGCGTGTGCGCATGTCACGTATTCATTGAATATAGTCGTTGACCGACGGTAAACGTACGAACACTTACGAGTGGGGTTCGATTTTATAAGTATGTGGGGATGTCAGAAAGGGATAACTGAAAATATGGTCAACGGGTTGACCGGAACTTGAATAAATTAACGGGATCTCCTAAAATCGATAATAATAGCGAATAATCCACAAAAATACGTCCTAATATACGTACAATTTGTAAAACGAATTTTTATCAAATTTGATATCGTTACGATTTATACCTTAGCGACACAGGCTAGGTTAGGTTAGTAGTCGATCGACTGTAAATACTTCGAGAACCGTACTATTAGTCGTTAAGGCCAAGATTATAAACTACGAGCCGTCAACGAGGTACGGTCCGTGGGTAGACGATTAAATTTTACGATAACAGACCTAGTTTAGGTTAGAACCGGATTGATTCGGGTATATTAGGAGCCCGGGACGTTTTGGAACCTGGTAGTAGGTTGGTTTAGGTTGGCGAGTGGGCCAGAGATTAGAAACGTGACGTTGTAAAAGGGACAATAACGCAACTCCGAGTCGCCGCCGCTTAAACGTCCGGTTCCGCGGTGTTACATAACGTCCGCCGTCGTGTACATAACGTACGCCGGTCGGCGGATGGGGGGATGAAGCCGGTTGTTCAGACGAACAATAGCGCCTGGTTTATCTATCACGCGCCTGCAAAAATGACGGCGATCTTTCTCGCGTATTGTACTGGAGATACCGCCGGAGCGTGGACACGGGGACTGTGTGGTATGGTGAACGTGGCGGAGGCGCGCGGATGGCGCGGCCGAACCCGCGGGGACCTCTGCATTTTTTATCACTATTTCCACCCCCACCCGTAAAACATTTGCCCGGCACTGATTCGCGCAGAGCTTTCCCGTTCCTCTGCCCGCCGTCCCCGTCTGTCACGCGTACTCTCATACGAACCCGTGTCGTCGTCGTTCGTTTCTCGGACCTTTCTCTATCCATTTACCTACAACGTCTCTCCACGTACAACGGCGATCTTCTCGATACCGAAAACGTAATGCTTTTGTCGGTTTTTGTTTCCCACAAAGAAGAGTTTAGAACTCTACTATGTCTCGTTACACACACACACTCGCGCTATATATATATATATATATATATATATTTAGTTATTTATAATGGCGTAAAGCATCGAAACGCGCACGTGACACGGATAATCTATTCTACGGTGTATATAGTCTAGTGATTCTTGTAAATGTTATCTCGAAAACGGGCCTAAGGATTTTGACGTGATGGGGTGGACCTATGTATATTATCGTTTTCCACGGACGCGAGAATGAGATTTAGCTACGTCTCGGATATTCGGAAAACTCATTTAGAGGGTTCAACTACATTATCAGATTTCGTTTCATACGAACTAATACATAAGTCCAATACTATTACTACTGGCTACTATTACTACTACTTATACAACTTGTAATAAAATAATAGTAATTTTCAATATATATATTTAGTCGTTTGTAGGCAATTTATTTACGGCCGCGTAAATAATGTTTTTTATAAAATAAAAGGATCAAAACTCCCCGATAAGTCGTTGAGAAAAATAAACAATCGATTCAAAGATTAAAATAAAAATCGCGTAAATTATAGGAATATCGATATTTTTTATTCAAATGTACATATTTATGACGAAAACCTATAATATATATACAGTGTATAATTAGCCACCGAATACCTATGTCGTTATATCTCATACCGTGTGAAGCTTGAACACGAAAATAGCTTCTAAATGAATTTGTCTTTTAATTTGTAAATACGAGGAACGATTATATAAAATATTTTCTATATTACGTAAACGTTGTACGATCGTTGGCGAATATTACGAAGTTGATATATCGGTGTACACCACAGTCGTCCAGTATCGGATTTAAATATATCGCGAATTTCGAAGGGTGTCACGATTGACTTCAAAGGTGTTAGAAAAATTTGTTTACGTCACTTCTTAATTTATATACTTAACCGTTTTCGTGTTGAACCAATGAACGTGGGTTGTCGCGTAAACTGTGATTTACGAGAGGATCGGAAATAATAATATACGTTTAATACGTAGATCGGTAGGAAATTTTCGAAAAATTTTACTCGTAGTTTGGTCATTTTCGAGACACTTACGCGCTCACTTATTAATTCAGCGTTTCGAATCCGTGCCAGAAATACAGCGGTACGCGATAAAGTGTTCGGCGCGGACGAGTCGTGTAGCCGATATTTGTCACGGAGGTTTAGCGAGGCCACACACATATTGCTGTAGCGGCCCGCGTTGCGAAAGAACGAAACGTTATTTGCGTATAATAAAAATGTGTACCGTTTGGCTACGGCGCGTAATATTAACGACGGTGGCGACGACGATAATAATAATAAATTTACGCGCGTTTATAAAACAAATACGCGCGTTAGCACGGGCGTAGATGTAGTTATTTTTTTCACGCAGCGACTGGCGGCGGCGAGTGGGCGCGGTGGTTCGCGAATTCCGTCCCTCGCGAACGTTTCGCGTATCCGTTATAATCGTATCGTACGATCGGAGAATTTCGGATACATTCCGACGTAAGCATTACGGCGCGTAAACGAATTAACGACGTCATGTATTACCGCGGTCCGAACACGAATTAAAGCCGAATTTATTATAAAAATCACGGACCGTTTGTTAGTATACGCGCCGTTCGGTTATTGAAGTTACACGTAGTGTTGTTGTCGCCGGCGTTTTTGTTTTCACCTCGTGTCGGACGTGCCCGGCGACGTACGTCGAATCCCTTTGTTCGGCGAAAGTTTCGGAAGAAACGTCCCTATATATCGAGCGCGAACGCGCCTCCATGTCTCGTTAGGTTTCACGTTGAACAGTTAACGGACGCGTATTTATTATTTAAAAGCGTCAACGCCCAAACGGCTTTTGTAACGCGCCAGACGAACTAAACTATTATACCATAACGTACACGATTATATTCCGTTAGTTAAATACCGAGCGTAATGGTTTAGGTACGTAAAATGATTAATAAACGCCGTTTCACGCGTATTCGTCGTCCGTTCGTATACATTTGGAACCGTCGACGGGATACGATTGTTCGTAATTACGAATATCGACCGAACCGATAATTAATCGAAAATAACCCGAAAATACAAAACGAAAAACAAAAGATTACTCGCCTTCCGGTCGTTGCGTAAATAAATACCTACGAAATTCGAAATCGACAATTTCGATTATATACATTAATTCGAGTCGACGATAGGCGCGTAATTTGTCGACGTTTTACACGCTTCATTTCGGTACCGAGTCCGACGTACAAGGCGGACGTAACAGGGATAACATCCATCGGTCGCCGAAAAAATGTCCGACTTTTCCCGAAGGATCGGAAATTTCGGCATACCGCCGCCCACCCGGCTGACCCGCGCGCCGTTCCTGTCATCGCGCGGGCACCAGCGTGTGATGTATATAGTGCGTCGACGCGCGTGCGGTCCATGCATAATACAAAGGCGCGCGCGCGCAAGGGGCGAGGGGCGGAAGTGAAGGCAATGGGGGAGGCTTTTTTTCCATTCGACTCGCTCGCGGTTTATCGCACCCCGGGGGACATTAGTTTTTAAACAAGTGCGATTCTCACCGTAATCACGTTTATTCACGGGCGCGATGTAAGTGTATATATTTCTCATGCCATATTTATGGCCTCAGTATCGCGTGCGCGCACGCGCGAGACAGCGAGCGTGTGTAATACAACTGATACATACATACGTATATATATATATATAATGTAGTGGGGCTCGTTCCTGGTCGTTATACAGTTTCGGTAGTTATGTGAGTACGAATGTACGCTGTACACATTTACGGCTATATGACGTACGTGGGTATATACACCGCGGCGATTTCTGCGCCCGTCTCCAGAAAACGATCGTTTTCCGAAACGGGTCCCGTAGGGAGATAAAACCAACGTCAAAATGCCTGCTACGATGACGACGTATACCACGTTTATTTTATATTATTATTACGACGGGCGTATCACGCGCGAAATGGTTATCGTAATCGCGTCGTTCGTTTAAATATTGGCGAGCACGATATCGATTGAATACGGTACGATCGATAATTATTTGCGTTACGGCGGTTCGCTGACGTTCGAATTGACATACGAGAACGAAACGGGACATTGATTTACGACGAAACCGAACGAACGGACCGCGCGTGTAAAACCGTCGCGTCCTAATAATTTGTTCGTGTCCGCGGCGAGGACGTCTACATTCCTTTGGTCGCGCGACAAACACGTCTGGCAGTTAAAACGTCCGCACCGAATATGTTCACGGGTGAGAAACAACTGATACTATACTTCGACGAAATAATACGGTTTCGATCATAATTGTTTCGGATAAAATATTACCGTTCGTTCTCTTCGACAATTTCAATATAGACGACGAACGACATTCAATATGTACCGACTTCGTCACCGTTCCTCCGTTATATTATTGGCGGCCGGTCGAATGACGAGTGCTTGCACGTAGCCCACTTTGCGTACGACGTAACGTCTTTTCTTTACGTCGCATCAACGCCATTGTAACGATATCCATAGATATCGTATTTCCAATAATTAACGCCACGGCTATATTTCAACGTAATTTTGCGTATTTTATGATAACATTTCAATAAAATATAGAATGACGCTTGGACCGCTAAGAATACCGACACTATTACAAATAGATAAAGAATTATATCTAACAGAAATTACATTCGTACAGATAAAAATATAAAATGCGCAAAAAATAGTGACCCATTGTTTACAGTGCAATCTAAATACGGAAATTGTATCACAGCTATAATAAAAATATATCGTTCCATTACTTAATCGAGCACGTGTCCCTTTTCGAATATTCAAATAACAAAAATAACGGACACGAATAAGTACAATCAACGTCAAGACAACCGCAAAGGTAAACATAATAGTCGAGAACGTAGTTTAGTATAAGTCGATCGATTCATCGCTATAATCTGACCGGACAACTCTGTTATAAAAGACAACAATTATGCCCGTTCAGTGTTTGTCGGTAGACCGTCAACCAGCCAGTCGGTAGACCACTAACCAGTCTGTCGGTAGAGCACACGTCTATCTCCTCACGGGGACAGATAACTCTCGTCTTCAACAGAGTGTGCGCACACTCCATCCACGCGTCACCATTTAGCGAAAGTCGGTATTCCAAGGGTCAAGAGCTGTTATTTACGCCAAGATTTCTGCGTTTCCACACGTTTTCAATCGTCGGTGAATTCGTACGAGCGAAGTTATTTTCGTTTAATTATTTTACAGTAGTTTTCTTTTCCTTAGATTTTCAAACTTAAGAATTCGACATGATCGATAAGGTAAGTGATTTGTTATTTTTATTAGCGCCACAAATTCTCGAACTTACGATCCCGAACAAATCTACGTAATAACACATTAAAGTAAATATGCTCCTTCACCTTCTTACCTCCTTTCTAATTATATTCCATATATCTGTTTCAAGCTATTCTTTTGAGTTACTACACCATCGATACGGTGCTGCCCGAGACTTACCGGAGTAAAGTAACAGTAACAGTGACGGTATAACGGAAATAGTCCTTCTCAAGACCATCGAGACGCGGAATGCTGAACGTAATCGTAGATCGTGACCAACTCAATATCGAGGGCGTTTCTATACCAAAACGTGTCGTATTATCGAAAATAGTAGAAGGAAACGCGACGGAGGTATTGGTTCATCGAGAAACACACACGACCGATGAAAAGGATCACGGGAAAAGTGGATATGTATATTAGGTAGTTCAGTTAGTCGCGTGATGGAACATACGGCGTAGTCGCGTACGTCGAACTCGACGTAGAATTTCTAAACTCGCTTACCGCAGTCGACAGTATTGTCGTTGTATCGTTAACGTATACAAAGAATCGACGTGACGAACCTAGCCATTCTAAACCATCTTTGTTTGTACGTCGGTGATTTTAATAGACGTCACCGAGTTTGGGAGTACGAGCGAAAATGACGCGCGTCGTCAGTTTCCGCGTGACTGGATTATGAATATAAGATTCTCGTTGTCGTTCCATGCGTTTGTCTAAGCTAGACGGAGAAAATAATACACGCCGGACTCGCGTATATATTGCTACGACGGACCTGGAATTAGATATTTGCAGAAGTAACGTGAACAACGCTCAATAATTTTCCACATGGGCCAGTTAAGGTTGACTGGGATGTGGGGGTGGGGGGTGGGAGAATGATGAGGCTAGACATTATTTTTTTGCATTTTCGTCCGCCCGACGAAAAAATGAACTAGCCCACCGTTTTACGTACCGTTTATGTTATATATTTGAATAGACCCGTTAAAGTCGCTAAGTAAACACCACGAATACGTACGCCTTTGGGTTCATTTTAACGCGCCCTTATTTACCGAACTATTTTCCGTCCGTTATCGTTTTAACGTGCCTATCATGTCATTTCGTCGAAACATATTCAATTGACACGCTAGTTAACTACAGTAACGGCACGTGTTTAATAATTATTATATTTCGTATTGAAGTTTTTTCAAACACCTCGAATATCATTTTGGCCTTTTGTATTTAATTTACGTACAAATTGCCCGATTGTTCTTTTAAAAAATTTAAAAAAAACTTTTTAATCGTGAAAATAGAATATTCGAATATTCGACATATATAATATATACAATTACGATATAATATCGAGTATTTGACACATATCACCAAGTTATATTTTATTCAAAACGTTAGGTCAATTAATATCACGCGATATTAATCTAGATATCGTACGTATTACGAAAATAATTCGTACATTTTATTTAGAATCATACGTACGAGTACCTCACTAAGTTAATATTCGAGAATAATTTATAAATGATGACGGTATATTTACGAATTATTTATAATATTTGCGACATTTTCCTACGAAATTTTCCGAAAATAATAATATAAATCAATCACGAATAATATCGATTATACGTCCCAATGGCCATAAATTATACATTGTACGTAATATAGTGGAAACGAATTATTATTCCGAACGGTTTTCATACAAAACATTTCGAATTCTAAAATCGAATTAATTTTTTTGAAAAACAAATTCCACCGAGCTTATATAAGTACCATGAAAAACCGAACCCGGTTCTGTTTGCTTTAAAAAGCTATTGTGACTTATGGGTTTGCGAGGTCGAACGTTTTGACGTTTAATGATTTATACGCGAACAGCTATATCGATTAGCATTTTTACTTAATTTGAAACCGATGAACGAACCCATACGGAAACGCCAAACAGTTTTAGACGTCAATCGCGCTCGATGTACTTTTTACGCTAGCTATAAAAAATTCGTTAACTTCGTCACGCGTTTCGTGTCGGACTTTTTCAAAAATAAATCGCCACCGAGACCTAGTGGTTGCGACATTCGTTGTTATTGTCGCGTAAGCAATACATTCGCGTAGCGTAAGCGTACGGCGAGAGACTACGTACGAGACGTCTGCATCAGCTATTGTTACGCAAACACGAATTATACCTGTTTTCCGTGTACACGTGATTAGACGATAAAACGAAATGTGACGAATTTGACGTAAACGGGGGCGTCGCGAAACGTTCTTTTCCACCCTATTTTCTCATTAGCCACTTCCGGTAAGTCCGGGGGGGGGGCGCTTCTAATTAGAAAAAGTAAACGAAGGATAGGTATAAGTAGTATTGGTTACCACAATGGCGACCGTAGAAACGAACGGTTAAACGTAAAATTCGTTAACACGTTCAACGTCACGGGCTGGTCAATTATTTATTTATTTTTTTTTTTAAGGTAAACCGAGCGAGGACGGCGTATTTTCTTTTTATTAAGCGAGTGAGACGCGAAGTAGATATTTGTTTTGACAGTAACGTTTTACCTAAACCATCTTCGTTTATCTGTCAATCAACTTAGCCAGTCATTCGCCAAAATACAAAAACATTTATAAGACAAAGCGAAAAAAAAAAACCAAAAACGCGACGCGCGCGCGAACCGAAATAGTTTTTAAAATAATCTTGAAAACTAATACCGTACAATCGCAAAACAGTTTGGCTATTATTAGCCAAACCGAAACGTACTCGGTTTAGTCGACTAATTTATTATTTTGTAAATTATAACGACGGCCGGTACCAACAAATTGGTACATTACGGCGGGGTGTGTTTGTTTTTTTTACCGTTGGCACGAAGTATTATGGTGTAAATTCCTCCGAGGGAAATCAACGGACGGGGAATATTATTATTGTGAAATGTGCCAAAAGAAACGATTTACTTAAACAAAACGGAGACCCGATAGTCGCGTAACGTCTTAACTATTTGGCACGGGCATTTTTCATGATGCAAACATTCTCAAATTGACCATCAAACGAACGGGCTGCTTAAACGCCGTTTATTACGTTTTCAAATTTGTTAAAACACGCGTTAAACGTACGTATATCAAACGGTCCGATAACATTCCGAACATTCTCACGAAGCTCGCGAAACGATATACCAACGTAAGTCGGACGGTTCGTTTCGTGGGCACATTATATATTATACGAGACTCGCCGTTATTTAGTTCGCGTCTAACGATTATCGCTTTGTGTATGTGCGCGCGCAATACACCCGAATCGCGTAAATATCACGTAATAATTAAACGCGTGTACGTGCGTGACGTGTAAGGGATTTTCAATAAAAAATAAAAAACGACACGTCCCGTCGCGTCGCCGATAAAAATATCGTAACACGGTGGCGAAGTCACGCGGCTCGTCTAAAATTGTTACTAAACGGACACGACTTTTTAACCGAATTTCGGCACAAAGAATCGTCGGTCCATATTGTCACGCGTCGTTATGTTCTACCGAATGCGAAGAAATAAAATCCGTAACTCGGCTGTTGTTGAGTTGATCACAACGAATATAAGTAAAAAAATTACCTCGTCGTAACCGATCGGAGAAAATATAATCGTTTACGACTTTACAAATTTTAAAAATATTTACGAATTTCGAAACGACGCTTGATAATTAATAATTTCGTAATAGTCGAAATGCTATGGGAATATACCCGAAATGTATTCGATAACAAAAAAAGAAAAACGTAATCATGTGTATCCGATATTACGATAAATAATAATCGTTTCGATTTATAAGTATATTGGTGCCTAGTTGAATGGCAGTTGGTAGAATCATTTAATTACCGTCAACGGGAAACCGACGCGAGTTTCGAAAAACGTAGTACGAATAATATTACGTATCAAGACCTCAGTCTCTATTGGTTTTAATATTAACTATTACTTATTATAATTATGTAATTTTATTCAACGATTATCATGCGATAGGCTTCTTGAGAATTTTCATTTCTACTTATTTCTGCGATCTCTTCATCTATATCGTTATACAAATTGTCAATCTCCATGTTTACTGAAACACATTAAATGGCGAACAATCGTGACTACCGTTAATGAGAAACCGACACGAGTCGGAGTCCAGGGTTTCGAAAAACGTAGTACGAATAATATTACTTATCAAGAGCTGCTCAATTGTTAACTGGTTTTGTATCTCAAACCTTCTATTTATCCAACTTCTTAACATGTTTTTGACGAAAATCCGCGTTTTTTCCAGCATATACAATGTTACCAATATGATAGTTACGTCTGATAATATCAATTTGATCCACGGCCTAATGTTTTTTCGAAGTTTTAAAATTATCGTTATATTCATTTATAATTTTTGTATTATATTTAATTGTTATTAATTACGAGTCGTCTTATTACCAATAGAAATGGCGTTACGTGGCAACGGATTTTTGGAACAAAGTTTGTTTAAGTCTGTTTAAAATGTTTTCGACCAATGTTAGCATTCTTTGTGGAATGTACAGCGTTATCAATACGTTAGTTTGGTTTGATGTTAAATTCAATTCGAAGCTTATTAATCTAAACCACGGTATCATGTTTGTTCGAAATTTTAATAATTATTGTTATATCGTCCTAAAGTGCTATTCAAGTATTTGAATTTATTATATTTGATCGTTAAAACAATCGTTTAAATCATTCAACCTCATAATATGAACTAGTAGTCAATAAAAACGTAATACATAAAATTATCGTTTAATACATATTTATGTGTGTAACAATTCAAATAAAAACAACTTATTTATGGCATATTTCTTTTTAATATTATGTAATAACTCGTAACTAATTATTACAATATTAATTAGTCAATACTTTTAAGTTTACGTAAGAATGTTGAACGTAAATAAATTGTCTCGGAACAAGAAGCGTTAATAAAAAAGAATAAATAGTTTTATTACGTTTTTATTTTAATATAAATATGTAGGAAGTACTTGAACATAAATTATTATATGTTGTTGCTGCTGCTGTTGTTGTTTTTGCTACAGCTATTGTTGTTAGTGTAAATATTGTAGATTCAGCGCTAACCAACGAGTCTTTCAGTGAAGTACATTTTCTTTTCAAAACGAACGCCACACTCTAAAAGATTTATTTAGGCACAGAGGACTTTTATCACTCAAGTCTATACGATTGCAACTTTTAAGCTACATCATACACCTTAATTCAAATAGTTAATATTACTTTAACATTGAAATAGGTAAGTTTATAGCTAAAACTATACAAATTGGTATTAAATATTAACAATGACAACAATATATATACTTACATTTTTCCGTCTTTAGGAATACAGTGAAATTAACATTATATTTGATTTACTCGTTGTGTTGTTACAAGTTTGAACAATAGCATGTATAACTTACTTTTACCATTTTAAAATAAAAAACAATAAATTTAATAACGAAACGCGCAATGTATACGTATAAAAGCACAAAATTCAAGTCACAGTATAAAAGTGCCGCAGTCAAGTTTTTTTTTTTTTTATTTTTTACTAGAATATTCGACAATCTGTATCAGATTCAGTACAATAAGTCGAAGTGAATTACTTAGATTATTATATTGTCACGAACGCTCGAGGAAGAGACCGTCCAGCGACGGCACTTCGGCGGTGGTTTATTATTTATATAAAATTGTGAGGATGTAAGGTACTATGTTGATTAAATAAGGCCATTGGCGCTTTAGCCTTCTTGTTGGATTTCCAGGTAGTGTAACGTTGGATCAATTGACGATAAGAGGATTTGAGTTAAAGAGGCGTTTATAGAAGCGTGTATAGTTGATTTTGGCAACTTCATTTACCGTGGGTATTCTTAGATCTGTGTGTAAAGTAAGGTTGGAAACGTATGGAGGGGCGTTTGTGATTAGGCGGAGTACTTTTGACTGGAAAATTTGAATTGTCTGTACATTGGTTTTCTTGGAAGATCCCCAAATTTGGATGCCGTCGCGTGCGCGCTGTAAACAATGACACGTGTATACAACAACGCTCCGCTTTTTTAGTTATTCTTCTTCGTCTTTCTCACCGTACATACGCATATGTAACACTGAAAAAAAAACCGGAAGAAAAACATCATCCTGAGAGCTTCGTCAAATAATAATTGGACAAACCAGTGGTCCGATAAAATTAAAAAATTGGTAATTATAATCGCGTATAATAATAAATATATATATACAACAATTATCGCACGAGAAACCCCGGCTGCCGGCTAGCCGCTGTCATTGCTATCCATTAACTCGATACCACAATGCATAACAACAAACAAAACCCGCAAGACAATCCCCGCACGGACATACGCGAGTATAATAATCGACCGATCCAAAATACAATATCAAGAAATAATTCCCACAATAAAGCAAATTCCATACACAATAAAAACACTATACAGAGTGATTCAAGCGAACCTATTTCTCTCCCAGTACGTCCTAAAAATGTTTACGAAAAATCAATCATTGACATCTACAGACCCACCTAAACATTCTCCGTCTCCCTCACAATCTCCTATCAAGAAAAAAACAAAGTCACTTTTTATTTCAACGAACCGATATGCCGCTCTCGAATCTGACGACCAGTACGAAACTAAACAAAAAAACCCTTCCGATCCAAGAAACACCGAATTCTAATACTATAAATTCTATAGTGAACCAAGTAAAACGAACCTGATTACCTATAATCGTCAGTGGTGCCGCAGATTTTGTGAGCGTACGATCTGATCGGGTTGGGGGTATACGTATATTGTGTATTTATATATACAAAGGCGGCACTCCGCGTATCACGTCAAAATAATTTCGAGACGTCTTATTTTTTTTCTCGTACGTAAAGTATATATTAATACGACGCACCGCCAACGGCATTGCGGTTGTTACATATTTGGCAGCTCGTAATAATAATAATAATAATAATAATAATAACGCGCCGTTCTGATTCCAATTAGTCGGACGACGACACAAGCGTCGTTGACAGACAACCGACAGCGGCGGTACCGTCGGCGGCGGAATATACTAATAATACATACACACACACACTCGCGCGCGCGCGCGCAAACCGATTTATTAACGTCAACTTAAAAACTAATTTACGCGTTTAGACGTAACCCTGCGAGGTTTTTGTATAGGTTCGGTTTTTTTTGTAGTCGTGTGTGTGTGTGTGTACATATACTCGTTCGGTTATACGTCCGTATATATTTTTTTCCACACCGGTACGGGGCGGAGATTTATTACAGTGGCGGCAACGACAAATAACGTTCCGTGCGAAAGGCGAGAGCAAGTGACACGGTTAATAGCACTGTAGTTCGGTACAAACTTGCGTTTTGGTTGAACGGATACGCGAGTTTCGAACACGGGCGGTGTGGAAGGCAACAACAGTATTCTTCTGGCGCCGCCGCCGCGTCCGACGTCGACAACGGTGACGGTTTTTTCATTTAGTCGTTTCCGCCGCCGTTTTTTGACGGCCTGGTAACAATTACCGTCGGCCGTACATTAATCCCGAAATACGGTCCGTTCGAATTTCGGTGACGCGTACGAGCCCAAAAACGACACCGAGAACCGACGATTGTTCGGCGCCAAACGCGGCCATTGTATTTCCAATAAAATGTTACCGTTGTACGTTCGGGGACGACGCGCGGTTTTTCGATCGCACGGGCTAGTAATATAGGTCCCGGGGAAATTGACCGCGCCGGATAACGTTACGGTTACCGAACCGCACCAATCGGTCGTAAATACGCGTTCACGTGTATCATCGTTCCCGGTAAGTTCTAGAACGGGCCGCCGACGGAATTCGGACGGAAGATCGTCGGCGAAAACACGAGTCGATAGACGCGGCCGATTGTTGCGCCCGTCAACGGGGAGATGTTCGAAAACACGTCTCGGCCGTCCGGCGTAACGAGCTATAGCGGACCGGGTGGGGCGGAAGCGCTAAACGAATATAAATACGTGTCCGCTTTAAATATCCGTTTCGCGCGCGCCCAATTTATTATTCATATTCTTATTTCGGGACGAGAGGCGTTCCGCGGGGCGACACATTGTTACGGTGTACGTGTATACATTCGTAAAACACAGCTCCCCCCCCCCTCAGTTATTCCACGCCCGAAACTCGCGATTCCGGTGTCGTTAAAGGTACGCCGTAAGTACACGCCGCACAATATATATACTCGTTGTCGTATATTTTACGCACGCGCTCGTGTGCGTGTGTGTAAGAATACGGTCGGGCGGAAACGGTTGTTTCGCTAGTGTTGTGCGCGCTTATATAAATTACGTAAACGCGCGCGCGCGCCTGTTCGATGATAACGAGAAAACCGTTAAAGC
>JAIPRN010003943.1:0-17994 GCA_025469175.1 Geopemphigus sp. TES_GeoC_2020 | reverse complement strand
ACACACACACACACACACACACACACACACACACACACACACACACACACACACACACACACACACACACACACACACACACACACACACACACACGTTTATCTACAACGCGATACTCGAACCGAAAATAATAATTGTAGGATTCGTTTATATCTCTTAATATCTCCCGGACGACGTATATAAAATATTACGAATACAATAACGTGGAAGGTTACGTCGTCGTGTTTCCTGTACGCTAGTCGCAGATAAGAAAAATTACACGCTAATAAGTAATAAAATATATTCCGCCGGCCACCTGCACCGCTCCCCGACCGTTCGTGTCCGGCTCTATCGCGACGTCGCCCGTTCCACGATTTCCTAAAGGTTTAACTTTTCGTTTTCTCCCGACGTAATTCCCCTCGTATTATTAAATATATATATACGCTAGTGCGTGTATGTGTGTAGTACACGAATTTCGATATATATATATATATATATATATATCGGCCGCGGGAAATCTGTCTACACGTAACGATAAATGGCCGCGATGTAACGACATTATTATTACCGTCGCTTGCACGCGAACGCCGCGTTCGATTAGATTTTAATCGATACGCGTAAAAATATCCGTAAATATAATAGCGGTCGTTATTATATAAATAATTATCGTATAAATAAAATAAAGGTCGTCTATAATACGCGCCCGTGTGTGTACGTTTAACGTAAAACGATTTTAGCGTCGCGTATAGTCTCGGGCTAATATTTGAACAAAACGAATCGTGTGTACGGTTTTTTACAGTTTGCGAGTGTACACAGCATCCAGTCGAACGTTTTTGTCTTTTTTTGTATTTGCGGATTTTTGTGTTAAAATAAACCGCGCGCGCGCGACCTTACGTTACACAGAATAGTGTGAGAACAAAAACGTTCTCGTGAAACTACTCACGCACGAACCCGCCCGTATAGATAAGCGTTTGTACGTAAAATTGTCGCGAAATAGAGGCAAATAACGCGACGAGGGACATCCGGCGTCGAACTTGGTAGAATATAAATATATATAGATATAAAAAGAGAGAGAGAGTGATACGCGCGTATATACGAAATCGTACGCGACAACGTACGTGTGTGTGTGTGTGTGTGTGTGTACAAACACCGCGGATACCAGGTATGCGAGCGCGCCGCCGTCCGCGACTAATGCGCACGAATTCTTTTACCCGAAAACCTAACGACGAATCACCGCGGGGATATTTATAATAGCGCGGATAATTCGTTTTAAATTCGATTTTAATACCCTCGGCGTTCGATCTGGAAAGTACTCGGGAGAGCACGACGGCGTGCATGGGAGGCCGCGACGGCGTAAAATTGTCGTCTACCATACGGTCGATAGTGTACGTACGTGTACGCGAGCGTCGTTCTAAAACCGTGCGCGCGCTTGTGTGTGTGTGTGTGTGTGTGTGTGTGTGTGTGTGTGTACGATCGCACGTACAATAATAGACGAATCCGTTCGGCCGTTATTTTCTAAAAACACGCGCGCGCGCGCGCATATAAATGTATACGTATAGAGGAACGTTTTATAAGACGAGAAGAAAAAAATCGTAACGAACATTTCGATCGGAAAAGAAAGGAGGGAAAAAGTGGCCGCGGGACAATACCAAATTGACCTACCTTTTGATATTATATTGAAATAAATGGTCCGATTCCCATAGGGTTTTTCGCGCGATTTGCATATTCGTATATACGCGATGCGTGCAACACACACACGCGCGCGCATAACGTACATACACAGATAATACGCGCTCCGAAGAAAGTATATACGTACGGCGGTGTAATCGCTCCAGTTGGCAGGGACCGTGACAGGTAACTTGACCCTTTCGGCGCTGGCCATCGCCGAGACCCCCGTGTCCTTTTCACCCCCTTTTGTGCGTCCCTTTCGTCGAGCGCGCGCGCGCGCGCGCAGCGAGTACCCCCCTACCACCACCACCCGTCCACCCCAACCTACTGCCATCGGCGCTGCGGAACTTCCGGGGTGAGACCGTCCGCGACCTCTGCACAACGAACGCGCCCCGCGCGTATAATAAATAACAATTCCTCCTCGCCGGCAAGTGACCGCGCTTCCTCGTCGTCGTCGTCGTCGTCGCCGCCGCCGTGTCATCTTCCCTCTTTTTCCGCTTTATTTTCGTCCCTTTTTCTTTATATTCGCGGGATGTAACAAATTTAAACAGGGTCAAAAAGGGCTCATCCATCCGGTTGTCGCGCGTAATAATGGTATATACGCGTACACGTATTATATATATATACGCGCTCGCCGGCCGACCAACGTGAAAAGAAATCGGCTATTATATACGGATATATATAATATATATTATCGAAATCCGCGAGGTCCGTTTTTTTTTTTTGTTCGTTTTCCAACCCGCGGCCAATGGCGTACTCGCGGGACGCCGCCTCTTGTACGTAACGGTCGGTATAATACGCCGGCATAATAAGACGCTACTCCTCGAAAGTCCGGCCGAATTCTCGATACGTTCGGTTTAACGGTTTTTTTTTTTTATAAAGGCGCCGAGGCGTCCGTGTATATATATACACGTCGTTTTTCCGGTCTTTGTATATGCTTATACAGTCATAATGGGTCGCGTTTAAATCGGAAAACGATCTATATATATATATATACGTATTACGTAAGGCGACCCCGATCGATTACGTATTTATTCGTACAAATTCGTGATTTAACGGACGCGAAATAAAAACGATTAAATTTAATCGCGCGTACGTTTCGTGTATATACGTGGCGCGCTTCGGGGCCGTTCATTTTCGACGGAATACTTTATTACGCTATATATTAATAACGGGCGCCGCGTGCAAATTGTTTACCGTTTTTAAGGACAAAAACGCGACGATTTGTTTACCCGTCGCGTAAATAATACAGTAGACCGCGTGTCTAACGGATACACCGGACGAATTTAATATTAACGGAATTCGTTTCGTTCGATTTCCTTCGTTGTCGGCGCCAACGGCGGTTTGACGAATCACACGAGATGTACGCCCGCGAACATTAATAAATATAAACCGACGAACGTATTAGACGTTCGTCGACGTTGTTCTCGGCCAATTATATTAGTCGGCGGCAATCGCCGTCGTACGCAAGCGTACGATGGAAATGTAGAACGTACGCGCTCGCCTTGGATAACCTTTACGGAGTTTCCGGTGTGAGATCGCCTTTGTACCTTTTTCGTCGGTTGTTACGCATTTCGTTTTCGTACACGCTGTAACCACTCGTCGCTGCTATCTCGGTACGCGAACCCGATGACGGCGCTTATCGTGAACGACGTTTGGGGAAGGTAGCCGAATGATACGTAATCGGTGACCCGGCGGTGGCACACGAGGCCGGGAGTTGTTGCGACGACGGTACGGACAAAATACGCGGAGCGGAAAACGAGCGGAGTCGGTGTCGTGTTGGCGAAAAGTGAAAGGAACCGTGGCCGGCAGTCAGTGGCGTACTAACCGGGGAGGCGAACATAACCACCAGTGAACGTTTTTAGGAAAAATTTATTTCTCGCGAGACGTATATTTTTAGTCAATAATAACGAAAAACTAAAAATATTTTTAAACTTCCATACACGTTATGATGTAAACGCGTTCGTTATAAAAACCTATAAACGTTCGTAACGCGTGTTGTTTCGTTAGGGCCGAATTATTTATTTAAAAATTAACCCCACTCCCCCGAAATTCAGGTCTAAGTACGCCACTGATGGCAGTGACGGGTCCGAATGCCCCCCCCTCCCCCCGAAACCGATTGAAGAACGCGTATTTCGGTATACGTCGAGATCCGCGCGAATCTAAATCAATCGCCCGTAAGAATTTCCTTCGCGCGTACACAACGCCGCGGTCGTCAGTAGTCGACGGCCTTAACCCAAAAAGAAATTTAAAAAAATCGTGGAATTCGGCGCGCGTTTCGTACGTCCGAATCTCCCCCATAAAACCGTTAACATTAACGCTCGTTTCGATAACACGACATGAGCAATATACGTTTATCTTCGCGGTACGTTTCGAGCGCGTCCGTGTCCTAATTTTAACGCCGCGACGATAGCGCCCGAGCCCCTTGCCCCGCGCATTATTTAACGTTTACGAGAGCGTACGACGACGCACGGGCGTATTCGATAAGTCGTTTCGTTCGTCACGGTCGACACGGTTTCGTGAAACAATATTTTTTTTTTTACGCGGTTTTTCTTCTTTTTTGTCGGCGGTCGTGGCGTCGATGGCGCGTGTTATTCTCGCTCCGAGAAATTCGAATACGCGCGCGCGATACCACGCATCGCCTTCGTGCTCCTGTCCACGGTAAAATGGACGAAAGACGAAAACAAAAGCATCGACGACGAACATTTCGGCCGACGTCCCGTGATTTCGTTTTCGGAAAGTGGGACGTAATACGCGCCCGACGATAGATTTTTACAACAATCGGCGATCGTTTTCGTATACGATACGATCGCAGCCGCGATCGAATTGACGCCAGTAGTCGTTAAATGAAACCCCGGCGCACGAAACCGGCCGGTTCTGGGGACGCGACCGCGGTTATCGTTAACGTTCGCCGATCTCGGCGTGCGGTCCCCAAAAACAATTGGTTCGTCTCCTCGACGTTACGGGTCCGCGTCGTTTCGCGGATAAACTGCGCCGGCAGTGTATTACGGTCCCGTTGGCTCCGACGGGACGACACTCGTATTATAGGTTAACGACGTCTACGTCAGCGGTAACCTTTTTAACGATAGCGTCGTTATTATTTACCGTTGAAATCCGCGACCGACGATCGCGACACGAGGGGAGGGTAATTTTGGCCCGGGCGACGTTTTGTCGTGTGTATGTATATATTATTTACGGGACGATGGCGTACACAACGCGGGGCATCGGCCGTTTGCGTCTTCGCGCCGTTCGTTGGCCGTCGTCGTTAAAACAATTTTTCGGCCGTTAAATCGCCTTGCCTCCTCCGCCGCTCTCCCGGGAAAAATAACGAACGCTCCGCGACGTTACGCGCGTACACGCCGCAGCAGGTGTCTGTCTACGGTATAGCCTTTTTATATTGTCGTAACGGTTATTCCGTTTGAATATCGCGTACGCCGTTTCTCACACACACACACACACACACACGCACGCGCTTTCGGATGTTAATTGATGTCCGCTATAATATGTTACGAAACGCCATACAACGAGTCGCCTTAATAATAATAATATACGTATATTGGCCCGTACTTACGTATACACCGACGACGCGTCTCTTCCTGGCACCTGTTCGTCGCTTTGTAAGTGCTCGTATATACACCGACTGTTGCAGCGGTGTATCCCGTCGTACACACACACACACACACATAATATAGGACAGGTACAACGGCGTTTATGTGTATTATATATTGATGAGTTTAACCGTCATAACCTCCGTAATATAATTCCCGAAGCCGTTACGGATGTAATTGACCGTTACGAAAAATGACCGAGTGTGTGTGTGAGGGGGGGGGAAATATAACGCGATATTTGTAAGAAAGGAAAAAAATCGCTATCCTCGTTCGCGGTACGGTATAGGTGTCGTGTGTGTTTGCGTGCGTGCGTACGCGCGAGAGAACACAAAGACCGATATAATTGGTACTCGTGTTTTTTCCGTACGTATGACGCGAGTATAGGAAAAAATGTACACGCGCGTATAATATTTACGTACGACCGACGACCGTGTAATATATATTATTGTAACCGGTACGACAACCGCGACGTCCGTGTCTCTGTTGATCGAAAGCAAGACGGATGCGCGGGCGAATTATCAATTACCTTTCGTCCATAATAATTAGAGACGGTCTGTGAGAATTCGCGATCGCGCGCCGCCGTGTGTAGATACGTCTATATACACGCGCGCGCGCACACACACACACGTGTATAATCATGTGAAAATATCGTGTATAATGCGCCCGCGGTTTTTACGTACCTCGTCGGATTTCACCGCGGTTTCCAATATACACGTCCGCGTATTTAAAACGGTACGCGCTCTTTTATTTCGCCGTTTCCGCGACGATAAACGTGTACTTACGACGGACGGTCACGGTGGTGCCCCCCCCCCGCACACCCTTCTCCCTAACCACCACCAATATGCGCGTCCATATTGACGGCGGGGGGGGGGCGTAGCGCGTGACAAGGGAAGGGACCGATTTCTAGCGCAACTGGCCCGACCACCGGTTGAGGAGTACCCGGCAGCCAGGAAGCTGAGGGATCCCAACAAAAGCGCGTCACTGCCGCGATCCTAGTCTAACGACAAGTAATATCGATTTACGCGTCGCGGTATAAATAAATCGTACGGACGTGCGTAGTGCGCTCGGTTTTCGAGTCCCGGGCAAATGGGCGTACCGATTGCTTTTGAAAACGGTAATTTCGTTCGATCCATATCCGAACGTTAGATATTCCGTAAACTTAGATCGGTTAGCCGATCGTTCAACGTCGTCGTTCGTATAACGGAGCGCGCGCGTATCTCGGCCGACGAAAAACCGAAACGCTCGTCTACTGTTTTCGTTTGAAAAACGGACACGCCGGTAAGCACGTACACCCCCACGTACGAGTATACGTATAAGCTTGGGCCACCCCCGGTCCCCTCCAGCTCCCAATCCGGTAAAGTAAGCCACGTCCGGCGTTCGTCCCACCGCACACACGGGCGCTAATACGGCGCCTAGTGCCGCCACCCGTCCGGACCGAAATAAAAAAATAATTACGACACCGGCGCACACACGTGTCGGTCGTTAAAATTATATTAATCGCGATCCGGGGTTTAATTGGAAGGCGATTAAAACGGAACGATCATCCGGCGCCGGGTCGAGGCGCGTGCGTGAAAGCTACACGACGAGCGCGATTCATTATGTTTCTCACGGTGCCGGATAGCCCGGGGCGGACGAAACGACATTCGTAATAAGCCCGAGCTAGCCACACCGCCAATTCGAATATCAACCCCGCGTAATTGGTGGTATACGATCGGTTGGCGGCCGTTCAATTACACGCGCGCCGCGACTTTCATAGATTCGTTTTCAAGAACGAATCTCCGTATCTGGCGACCACGACGTTAAACGCGTACGCTTTATTTTATCGTACGGGACATGAAATTCCCGTTCGACGATAACGGCGCAAAATGAATAAACGCGTTCCGCTACGGGCCCGTATTGACGATTATTATTCCGGCGTGCGACACCCGATTCGGGCGTTCCTCAGCGTCACAACGATCGTGCCGAAAACACTTCGGTAACGGATTTTCGCGCGCGCGCACCCGGGGGGGGGGGGCTTTCGAAAAACGATCGAGATCACGGTTTATACGCGGTAACGTATTTGTCGGGGGCGCTTCATTTCGTTCGTTTTCAAATTTCACCGCATACGTCCGGTAATACAATATTGTTCCGTCTACGACGATATATTAACGCGTTCGTGTTATAAATTATAAGCGTTACGTACAATACGTTTTTCTCTCGTAATCGTTTCACATATTACGATTTGTTTATGACCTATATATATGTATATATACGCGTGTGCGCGCGTGTATTTTAAAATGATACGGGCGAATCAAGTATATACGCTCGAAGAATTCGTAAAATACTCTATTACCGAAATAGATTAATAAAATTAATAACGATGTATGAATTTGTACGGTATATACATCGTTTATCTTTTTACAGATAAAAAAAAGCGAGTTTAACGAACACGATCACGACGAGAGGAAAACGTTTTCAAGTTGCCGGGGACGTGACGAATTCGCCTTGAACGGCGTTTATACGAAAAAAAAATCGAAATAATAGAACGTGGACCGATTACCGTATTGGTTTTTGACGAATCGACGTATTTATCGGCGTTACTTTCCCCGATCGAATAATTACGAATAGATTACGTTCCGCGGCGGTGTTTTCGTTTTACGCGATTACCGCCGGCGCGCACAACTTTTCTCGGCCGTCGAACAATATGGAACGAAACGCGCCTAACGTCCGTAAAGTTTTACATTCTAAATATATAACGGGGCGTACGCCGTCTTTTTTGCGCGCGTATTATCGTTGAAAAAGCGAACTCGCCCGGCGTATAGTTCCACGCACTAGTGTACGATTAACGTTTTTTTTTTTCTCAGATATAACGCCCGACGACGATAATGGTAATAATAATTTCGTTATATCGGCAGATTAAATCCCATTCGCCGCGTATACGGGCGCGCGCGCGGAGAGTAAAATACTCGGCATTCGTACGGGTTTAATCATACGTAATTATTATTCTTTCGAGAACAAACACGTACCTCTCTGTACGTTGGCCGCGACAAAAAAAAACGTTTTCTACGCGAAAAAAACCGTCGCCCGTTTCGCGATTGTCTGCGCCGTTTGTTACTCCGTACGGCGGCGGCGACATTGCGCGAACTCGACACGACGGACCGCCGATCGTCACCGCTGCCGCGCGCAATTAAACCGACGATTAAACGCGGATACCTACGATTTTTTTCGAACGAACCCGTTTATCGATCCAGGAAATCACCGCCGGCCAGACCTGTCCGCTACCGGCACGCCCCATATTATACGGGCTGACTTTACTCACGAATATATTACCCGTCGTCGATACATTGTCCGAAACCGGACCTCCGTTCCACAATTGGAGTGTTTAAATCCCTTCCGGTCGATATACACGTCGCGCGTGTATCCCGCGATCTGGTCCACTTATTATTGCGTAACTAGATCGAACGGCCTTCGACCCCTTTTACGTACGTGTATTTGCGACCGTCCCTTCCGCGTTTTCTCACGAGCGACGACGGTCCGTGTGCTCCACACACGCGCGCTCGTAAGTATAATAATAATAATGACGAACGGTTTTTTTTTTTTTTTTCGCGCGTTCCGAACGACAATAACGTCGTTACAATTGCACTGACCACGTACCGGAACTGTTTCTCATGACGGGCGATCCAGTTTTTATCGGTCGCGCCAGGTATCCCCCCCCACGGGAAACCAGAAATCAAAATATCGTTTAAATCGTTTCCCGATCGCGGCGCGTATCGCTCTTTGTCCCGATACAGGAAGAGACAACGGAATCGGTTGTCCCCGCGCACGCGTGATTAGAACGAATATATACATACGTTGCCCGTTATACGCTTACACACACACACACACACATCGGTGTGAACTTTAGTGCGCGCCCGGGGCATTTTTATCTTCACCCCGTGTGAAACGGTACCACCGTACGACGGAATTTTTATCGGTCTGTTTTGTTCGTCGCGTTTCACGAATTCGGAACTACGGGTTCGCGAGCGCGCGTCCGATACGCGACCGGCGCACCGTTCGTGGCGAGGGTTAGCTCTTATCTGTTAGGTCTTGTTTTGTGCGTGCGTTTTTTTTTCGTATTTCGTCCGACGGACGCGTTCGCCGGTTCGCGCGGTTCTCCGCTTTCTATCCGTCGGCCGATAAAAACCGTTTCGTCCGTCATTTTTGTTTTTTTTTTTTTTGTTTTACCGCGCGATAACGCCCGTCGCGATGGTCGCGCGCGTATCGCGTGCGCCCGGGCCCGCGACCTTTGTGTGACACAACACTCGACACAGTTCGGTCGAGCCAGTTGGACTCGTACGGACTCTGGGGAGGGATTTTGATTTGTCCGGCTCCGGTCGCCGAAAACGGCGAAACTAATCGACGGAACGCGGAATACGCGCGACAACAACGAGTACCGAACGCGATTCGGACACCGTCCCCGGATTGCCGATAATCGATAGGCTTTGCGTTGCCCCGGGCTTTTAAAATCCTCAATACGACAGCCGTCCCGCAAACGTCCGCAAATTCGTCGCTCGCTTCGTACGCGTTAATTGTTCCGTAATTGATATATAGAACCGCGCGTTCGAAACGAAAATGTCTAGACTTATATATATATATATATATAAATAAATATCGAAGGCGTGCCCGACAAACACGTTATATAACCGTCGCCATCCGGCAACGTTTCGACGCATTAACATAATATTATTATTACGTATTTTAACGAGTATACCTACGACGATAATTATTATTATCATCGTCGGTATTATTATTATTATTATTATTACGAAGGTACACCCGTGCGGCGAATATAAATCGACGTACCGGTAAAAATACGTAAAACCGAACGGTTTGTTTTTCGTAGTAGCCGCCGTTTCGAAGCGATCTTCGATATTAGAAGTGAAAACCGTACCGGTCGATTCTCCCGTACATGTACGTATACGAAACGCTGGAAACGCGCCACGGGCTGCAACCGAAATACGTTTATTTATTATAACCGTCGTCGGGCGCGACCGTGTTCGCGACATAACGCAATATTGAAACGCGCGTCGTTACACACACACACACACACACGCGTGAAATTACCGCGACGATATTTGCGTACGTGTACCCGTTCAATTGGTCGCTTCTATATCGTTTCTCATATACCAACGCGTTACGTTCGATATATTCGTATCCGCTGCACGATCGAAACCGTACGGCGATTAGATACTAAAAAACACCACCCTAGACACTCCGTTCGAAACGATTAATACGCCTACGCCCTCTAATTTCCTCGCTTTCGTGTCGTTCTCGCGCTGGAAACCCAACGCGCCGCTCGAAACGACAACGGTGTAGAGATCTATTCCGCGTAAACGTCAAAATACCACATCACGCCGCGTTTTATCGACGGACAAGTTCCTCCCTCGCCGGTTGATTCGAACAAAAAAAAAAAACGTATTAAACACGTTCACTCGTCGCGCCTATTATTGTACCGACTGTAAATATTCGTTATCAAAAAAATACGTTCCAGCATTCCCGCCGAGTGCCTATTATAGACGCGTGTATTTTTGTACAATATCGGACGGTGTTGGACAATTGGACTTTTTTTAATCGATAACGTACGCTCTCGTTTCGCGTCCGATTCGTTTATCGAAAAAACGTTTTTTTCAAACATGCGTTTTTACGCGTTTTTCTTTCGAACCTTCCCCGCCATTTCATAACGACGAACCGTCCGCGTTTTTTCCAATCGTATTAACGGTAAAACGCTGTCGTTTTAACGTATATATATATATTTATATGTAACAAATAGTATGTTCCGTGGTAATCTATACTCCGTTTTATCATGTAGGAAACCCTTCTCTTGTTCGCTCATTTTTAGTGTTTCTCGACGGTATAGAAAGAAGCTTAAATAGTGTATACGCCTTTATCTGTCCCGGCTGTCTGTGGGTCACGACGATATTTTTACGAGTTGAAAAAACACCGCGAGTCCGTCGTAATGCCATATTACGCACGTACGATCGATAATTGACGATACACAAGCGCGCACACACGTGTATTGTACGCATCTTTGGAACTTACGTTGATTAGGTAATATTGTCGAGTACGCGCGCGCGTTTGGAAGTTATTTCGCCGCCTTTATATATATATATATAAAGTATCGTCGGACGAATAAATAAATTGAATTACCGCGTAAATTAATAATCGAAACGCTCGAAAAGTGTCGTTTGATGGACACTTTAATAAACCTAAAGGTCGCGTGCTCGCGTATATTGACAATAAAACTCATATAATAAGTAACTGTCCAAAATCACACGCAAGTATATATACACGGGCTCGTGTATATATATATATATACGTATGACAATCTCCGAAAGTCGATATTTTTCTTGCTTTCCAATCAAATGGAAATTATCCTATGACGTACGAAATAAACCAATTATACTGTGTGTACGTGTACACGTAGGTACACCGTAATTACGTTAGGTATGTACGTTAAGAGAAAGTTGTATAACGAACCGCGTTGCGTAGTTTTCGGACGAATAGTTCGGCGTATTTTTCGCCTACTTGGGGGGAGGGGGAGAACGTAAAGAACGGTCGTCGGTAGCGAATGTCGAACGTCGAGTCAAACCCGCCGGGCGATCGACTACCTGCGTACCCGGTTTCGTTCTATCGGTTACCGGAGCGCGGGCGACGGACGGCGTAAACCGAACGGGCCGAGACCGGCTTAAATTTTCGTCGGCCGAACGTTTCGTATCGAAGTAATCGATACGCGGTCGTGGCGGCGACGGAGGAAAGTTCGGGAGGGGGGGTGGTTGATGTCCAAATGGAAAAGCGCGAAAGTAAAAATACAGTGACACGAGTCGTCGACGGCTCGAGCTTCAAATTGATCGGCGCTACCTCGAACGAACGTTTACCGCGCACGCCCGCCGGTCGTAATGAAATATTCGTCGGGTTACTACGAATTTTCGGTCGTCGCCGCTAAAACCGTCCACGATGGACACGAAAACGGGCGCGCGTTGTACGAGTCCGTGAATTCGGTTCGCGGCGGTTTTCGGCGCGGTCGCTCCGAATGCCTTTATTTTCGGCTCCGAGTCCGACTGACTTTTTGGTTCCTCCGGACACGTTCTCGCGGCGATATTACGCCGACAGCCGACACGATTCGTCGCGCGATTTCGATCCCGTGAACGCGTTTTTCGCCCGGCACCTGTACACGTTTTCGCAATTCCGATACCAACGACATTTCCGTATACGTAAAATCGGTTTTCGAAACTTTTCGTACCGACGCACGTACATATTTCGCGAAAATATGCGGTTTTTTTTACCGCTTCGTATATACTTTATTCCGTCGCGAAATCCATCTCGCCGGACTTTCGTAATCCGAACGCGCGCGCGTCGTAATTTTTTCGCGTTTTTTATCGTAAATACCAATTCCGGTCAAATAAATGTTCGTCGCCGTAGCGCGTGTGTCGTACGGACGGCGCAACTTCGATTTTTCCGCGGACAACACGCGTGAGATCAACGCGCAATAGGCGCGGGGGGCGTCAATGTCGTTCGCAATTGTGGCCCATTTGTGGTGGGGAGGTGTTCCACAATTATACAGCCGTCGTCCGCCCGAGCGAATTTGTCGAAGGTTTTTTCGTTCCACGTTACCTATAATAAACGTATAATTGCGGCAAATTACTAACCACTTCCCACACACACACAATCGGCGATACAAATTCGTAAATGTTTATCACCAACCAAACGAACGGAGATAATATTAACCGATATTACGGTTACCACCTGTACATCATACACGACGTTGCGTATGTTCAAAAACTGTGGAAATCGCACTAGTGTGACGAAGGGAACGGAATGTTTGATTTATGCTGCCCTACGCAAATAATACGATACTTCCGCGATCGACTATACATATTATATTGTTGTGCGTAAACGATTCTCTGTGCTCTTTGCTATGGAAGGCATTCTCGTTCGACACAAAAAACGGGGGAAAAAAAAATTGTACATAATTCGCGTGGCGTAATACGAGTAAACGACTCCCGGTCGAATTCGAGATCGCGTATTCAACCGTATAATAAGCATTATGTCGTCGACTTGACAGTCCAGCAGTACTACCATTCAGCCCCCACCCCCAGCCCGTTACATCCCGAAACGGATTTCGCTACAGGCGTATATTCGTTGGAAACGTATATGGTCGGTAATTGCGGGCGATAATTATCGTACGGAAAAGATGTCGCGAAACGCGTTTTCGCGGGAAACGAAACCGAACTAAACGATTGTCGCCGGACAAACATAAATTAAATACGCGGTGACTAATAATAACGCGTGTTTAGGGTGGCGCGTGCGAGGGTGAAGCCACCACCGGGTTTGCTATCAACTTCGACGGAGATACTAAAACATCAATATCGATATATATATAATATATGTATACGTCACCCTTTCACGTGTAACGCGTCGTATATTATACATAAATACGTATTCTTCCCCGTAGCCTATAATTTTTTTCTCCCGCTTCCAATCGCGTCCGTACACCCGTTTTTATGCTCCCCCCCCGTACGGCTCCTCGGTCCGCGTGTCTGCCGTTAACGTTCCTCCGACGTTTCCGATACGTAACGTTCGTTCCTTTCGAGTCGCTCGATCAAATCGAACGTTCCAACAAATCCGCCGGTTCTTCTTCCTTCTCAACCTACACCACGTTCGTGTCGAGTCTCCGTGCTACTCTATCGGAGTCGGGTCGGCCAATATTCTCAACCGTAAGCGCTCGCCTATAATACATTTTTTACGTTAATTTCGTTAATTACGACACGTACGGCAGTCGCCCACCCCACCTGGGCGACCTCGAAAGGGATATATATATATATGTTACTCGAACGCACGGAACGGTGTATACATTTTAATTTCGTCCGCCGTCGGTAATTATGACGTATGGGTACGTTTTCCGGGGGCTCCAAAAATGATCACTCACCTGCGGCGGGCAGGGGGCAGTAGTCGCGTGTGTTTTAGCGAGATTGTTTTTTCGGTTTGTTTTTTTTTTTTTGTTGATAAAACGCCGCGATGCATCATGGCCAATAATTCGTGACGCGTAATACGAGCGAAACGAAATAAAAAAAAACGAGACACAATATTCCGTCGTACGCGGTTATATATGTATATACGTACGCATTTATATAGACGACACGCGGGCGGACACTGCGGGACAGAAATGGATAAAGGAGGGAGGGGCGCGGGTGCGCGGAGCACGCGAGTTCTTCGCGTTATTATTTTTTTCCATTTTGCCCGCCCGTGCGACGGACCCCGTGCCGCCTCCGCCAGCCGGGAGCGCGAGCGCGTATTTCCGCCGCCGCGGACGCTCGGCGCGTTATTTTTAATGCGGTTTTTTCGAAAACTCCGCTCGCCACCGGTGGTCGTTTCGCCCCCCTTCCGTCGTCGTCATTATTGTTATTATTGTTATTCCGCGCGTTCGGCTCGTGGGGCCCGACGAAAGAATCGTCATGGCGACCGGCGTATCACAACACGGAATCCACTCGCGCCGGCTCCACTTTTTCCACCTCGACCGCCCGCCCGTCGATTCAGCGCGTATATACATAGATAAGTCGCGCGAGTCGTCGTCTTGGTTATCGACCGATTTTCCTCGGCCGCGGCGGTCGGCCGGTCGCGGGGGTTATGTACGTACGTATATATATATATACAGAGGGATTGTTGACTGTTGTCGGGTATAGTCTCACCTGCACACGAAAGCCTCGCTCCGTATAATACGCGCGTACGCCCGTACGTATATTTACGTGTATACACGGGGCTGACCCGCACGTTATACGAGAGATGAGACCCCCTACCGGGTGCCGGTGTATGTACGCGCCGGCTTCTCGGCTTTTGTGATCGATACGCGGCGCTCGGCTGACGCCGTACGACGGTGCGCGTTATAATTCCGAGCGGGTTTCGCCGTCGGTTTCCGACGCTTTCGGCCGTCCCTCGTCCGGGCACGTTCTTCCGCGCGGTCATTACATTGCCGGCGGTCGACATTACTAGGAGCGGCTAGGAGCGATTCGGCGGCGTAGGCCGGACGGACGGGCGGTGGCGTCGTACAACCCTGCCGGGAACGCGCAAGCGCCTCCCGCGTGAGGGACGATAGTGTTTCCGTAGCCGTTCGTAGTCGTTCGGTCGCGATCTGTTCGCGATATCGATCGGACCGTGTAAACGTAGCGGCGGAGTACGCGCGAAACGTCGATATCATACGCCCGTGGGTGTACCGGGCCGGTGGCGGCGGCGGGGGGGAAACGGTTAGAGAAATGCGGATGGCGTCCCGGGGGAAATGTCCAAAACCCATTAGTCACTACGAACCGCGCATCGACACCGTCCGTGTCAGCCTCGGCGATAAGTTCACCGGCCGGCACGCCTGTGGTCGGAACGACTTACGAGCCGGTACACGATAACGGGCGCTCATTATTGGGGCGAACGCGGCGGCGACGACGACGACGACGCGCTGTATGAAAATGACTAACGGTCAATGTCGTTCCGTATGTCCTGTACGACGCGTGTAACGCGTAACACTCGGGCGTCGTCGAATAAACGATTACCGCGGACAGACGTTACGCGATAACGTCGTTGTTAACGTTAGTTCGCTTACCGTTCGCTATACGCGCTCGATATTTCTCGGTGGCGTATCATTTCCGTACCGCGATCGGCGGCGTAATCTTCGTTGCCCGCGTTGTCACGAACGAACGGCGTACGCGGTACTCCGGCCCGATTAATAATTGTTTCCGCGTCTTTAGCGGTCGCCTATAGTTTACTCGGGTGCCACGCGGAATAGGACGTTCCATTTCCACTTGCCGCGTAAACGAATCTGCGAAAACGGCGAATGTGCGCGCGCGCGGGAACGAATAACGCGCGGCAACCGTAATTTGGTTATAACCGCCCGACGTCAATCGGCGAACGCGGTCGCGGTTAAAGACGCCATTACGTTTCGTACAGTCGCGGACGTTTTACGATGTGACGGACACAACTCGTCGTCGACCGTAGTCCGGAATGGCCCGAAATTCGTGTGTTGTCGCCAATGTTACTCGGTACTTGTACTATTAATAAATCTAATCGATCGTCGTCGAACGTACGCGCGCGTATTGTATAAACACGTGCGCGCGCGTGTGTAAACGGACGATTCGAGTACCCCGGCCTTCCCGACGGTTCGGTTAAAGTCGCGCGCGCCGACGGCGGCAACGTCCGTGCTCCGATAAAAGTACCGTACGGTGCACGCCGTTTGGCGGCGAATCGGGGAATATTCGGCGAACCGGCGCGAAACCCTCGCCGTCGTAGACGCGCGAAAACGAGTCGGATTCGCCGGGACTAACGCGTTCGAACGTCGAAAATATAACGGCGCGCGTCGTGTAGACGGTAAATAGCGTGCGTTTTTTCGTGACTGATTTGTCCCGTCGGTAGAGAATATATAGGATCTGTCCCGAACGAAACCAGACTTAAGTTGTAGAACGCGTCGAGCCCAAGTACAATTCGTATTCTTCGAAGGTACGCGTCCTGAAAACGCCGTTCGGGGTCCTTGTCACAGGGGCGCTTGAACGGCTCCGGAAGGACTCGAGCGTTTCGACGTAAAAATCGCGATCGTTCCTTCGGCCATCACCATTAGTTTCCCGGAACGAGTCTGGTTCGCCATTCAGGACAGACTCCGTGTATATATCGTACGTCCGCCCCGGCGGTTTGATAACGCGTACGCGAGTAACGCGCGCCAGATGGCGGCGCCGAATATTTTCGTCGGTCGGAATATATTTAAAAATTCGGTTCGCGCCGCCGGCGCGCATATTCCGCATAGCGCGCGATAATACAACAGAATAGAATATTATTTACGAACAGTTCTATATAGTCGAACCGTTTTTTTTGTTTTTGTTTTTTTAACGTATACACCTCTCGTTAATCGCGAATATAAAACCGCGCAGCTGGTTTCGCGAACGATATCGTTTATTATTCCCCGATCGTTGCGAAATGAACGAGATAACCGGACAGAGAGACGCTTTTCCCTCGGGCCGCACCACACGGCGCCGTCGTGACCATATTATTTACACGTTTAGGCGTAGGGTAATGTTTTGCGATCGGAAATTCGTTTCGATGTACCGTAACGGACGGGCGTGGACGTTTCGTACGTCGAAAGCGCCGAAACATTTTACGCGACTCGGATCTTTGGCCCGAAAATGCGGCGGAGCATTGCGGCAGGTGAACACTTACTCATCTTCGACGTTGATCGATCCGGTAATACGATGGGAATTCGTAGGCGCCGTGGTAACACGTACCGCGCGAAGCGTTTATCGAGGCCTTTATATAAATACGGGTTTTTCAAAAGTCTCGCAGACGATCGGAACGCGCGAGGAGCACAGGTGTTACTTTTTAACCGAAAAAAAAAAAGGTCGTTCCGTTAGAAATAATTCGAGGTTTCGACACACTCGTTCAATATTTTTAAAAGCTGATCGTTTTTCGAGAATTAAAATAATTTTAATATTTAACTGATTATAAACTAATCGAACAAATATTAAACGTTAACTCTATCCGCGTCGCTGGGCGTGTTTAATCGCCCGGGTTCTAATTCAACATTTACAATATTATTATTATTTACGTTTGACGTTTTCAACATGTTAACGTATATTCTATACATAATGCGACGAAAAAAAGCGGCGCCGTTTTCGTAAAAATGAATTCCTAATGGCCCCCGCGCGCTACGAACGCTTATCAGATAAATAAATATATATATATATATATATATATA
>JAIPRN010003942.1:0-17994 GCA_025469175.1 Geopemphigus sp. TES_GeoC_2020 | reverse complement strand
TATATATATATATATATATTAAGGAAAAATTTTAATTATTCTGTGATATAATATAAAAAATTAGTATTTTGAATGTTTGCATTACAAATTTATAATTTTATTTTTTATTTTATTAGTATTTAAATTATTTATTGTGTTTATATTGACAGCATGGATTGTTTTATAATAATAAATTGTTTAACTATTAGTTTTATATGTACTATGTATTTTGTATTAATACATTTTTTTCAATTAATTATTATTTACTGAATAATAATTATCCTGGATATTATTATTATCATCTTAATAGTTTTTATATTATTTAAACATAAATAATATAGAATAATGTAGAACATTTTCTTCTAAGTATTTTTCAATTTTTAATTTTTAAAAACTTTAGAACTTCAATTATATCTAGTTGATATTTATTTTAATATAACTATTGTCAAACAAATGTAAATATTATGAAAGTAATTGTTTCTAAACTATAAACCTAATTATTCGGTATTTATTTTAAAAAATTTTTTTAAATATTTAATAAAATTATCAAATATGAAATGTAAGTGAAATCACTAATTCTAACAATAGATATATTATTAAGAATATAATAAAATATTGTTTGAAAAATGAATACAGTTTGTATTTAATTTAAAAAACAAAGATAAGTATTGATGAAGTTTTATACCTTTAATTTTATTTAAACCAACTATATTGTTTTAAAATTGGTATGTTTTGTATTTAAAAATCAATAACAAAAAGTAGGTAATTTTTTAAAGTAAATTTTACAAGAAATATATATAAAATAATAATATAATGTGAAAATGGAAATAAGCTAATATTTATTAAATTTTATTATAATAACACCTATATTGTAAATGATTGTTAAGGCATTGATTTCATAGAAGACAGTTGATTATTATTCTCATAGAATGTATTTGGGGTATAATTTTAAATTACAATTATTAAAATTAAAATTATGATTATTTAAGTTACTAAAAAGGTTTAAGCGACAAGTATAATTAATTTTTTTTGAAATCTTTATCTTCCTCACCTTATTCTCTTAGCTATTTGGGTCAGCTACCTTGGTCCTCAACCTCCACTTGACTCGATCCCCCACATCATTTACACATACACCCACAGTCCTCATATCATACTCAATCCATTTCAACCACATATTCTTTGGTCTTCCCTTTTCACTTCTTCCTTCCACACTCAATTCCATAATTGTTCTTACTGCTTCCAAATCTTCTCTCTTTATAACATGACCAAACCATCTAAATTAATTTTTCTTAAATGTAAATATAAATTGTTAATTCATTTTAAAATGTTTAATCCTTTCTAAAGATAAGTAAAATGTATAAACAATAATTTATATCACTTTTATATTATAGAAATAATTGACTGACTGTTATGTATAATTAATGTTTTAAGTATTAAAAAATATTAATTCAATTAAAAATTGTATTTGCTTAGTGATGAACACCTTTAAATATATTGGAATGGTAAATGATATGCATTTTAATAATTTCAACTGTTCACAATTATTTGTATGAAGAGTGTAAACAAATTATTTTAACAATTTTCAATTAATTAAAAAAAAAATGTTTAAAAATATTTTATGTATAATTTTGTCTAAAAGATTGGAGAATATTGTGTTACCTAAATATATTACCAAAAGTTGTATTTGATATTAATTTACGAAATAAAAAAAATAAAATAGATGAAATATTTAAAATTGTTAACAAATATTTTAAGATATTGTAAATTCTGGATAAAATATTTTGTAGGTAAATATACATTAGTAATAAAATATCCTAATGCTTAAATTTGGAAAACCATAGAAATAATTGTAATATAAATGTTTTTTTTTAACATGACCCAAAAGCGATATTTAAAAATAAATATTTTCAATGCTGGAGGCAATTTTTAGAGTCAGGATGAGGTTTAATTTTAGAAAATAATTTTGAAATTTTGTTACTTGTGAAATTAACTAAATAAATAAATATATTTATTATATGATTTATTCAACAAGTCTGATTTTTTTTTAAGTAACTGCAATTTAATTGTTTTTTGTTTATCAATCTAATTAAAAATAACGACTAATTTTGCTTATTACGTATTAATTTATGTATTACTTTTAAGCATTTTTTATTTTTAATAAAATATTCAATCAAATAATGCATTGGCCGACCTCAAATAGCTCGAAAAAAAACGAGGTAGAATAAAATTTAATCAAGTACATATATACTATGTTAAAAAATGATCCCAAGCCTTATTTAATTAGTAATTGTTTAAATTCAATAAATAAGAGAATGCCTAGTTTTGTATGTAATAATTAACTGTATTATATTAATGTGCATTCCTGTCTTTAAACAAGCAGGTAGTATTTATTTTAATACGAAAAAAGGTTATCTCAACTATTTGGGACGCATTGTTCGTTTTCATATCTCCATTCATGATGTTTCATACTGCTTTTTCATTTTTCTCCGCACGGCCATTTTGTTTGTTATTGTCTAGCTGTACGTAACTACTGTTGCGTCCATGTAACGTAAAAATTTACCGCAGTGTCGTCGTTACTAATGTGTTATTGGAACTGCTTCAAATCTCGTCTTTAATGGTTTTTTTATTGAGGTCGGTTTCTATGCCACACCATTCTGTCGATTGCGGTGTACATTCGACGCACATACCGTTGTGATTGACGGTCGCAGAAATTGGGCGTACATTGAGCAAGCCACTCAAGTTCGTTTTGGCCGACAAAAATACGGAGCATAAACGAAGCGTTATACCATTTGGTAAACGGAACAGGAACAAAAAATCAAAAACGAGTCCGGTACGTCATACTATGAACCACATGTTTGAACGGGATAGTCAAAATGACGTTCCCGAAGAAATGGACATCACAGAAGGTAAACCATTTCACATTTATCACCTACCCGTGGCTGTTTTTTTGTTTTTGTTATTATAAATCAACAGCCATGTTTTACAGTAACTTATAATCTTTTGATTTCCATTGTTTGTTGACCTTATTGTATTCCCGTTTTTCATCTTTAAATTTTCATAAATTTCAATCAATTTTATACATTTCTTTCCATTTCTGTTCATTACAGTATACTAATTGTATTTTAAATAAAAAATAAATTTTAGATTGTAAGAGTGGGTACATAAGTATTAAATAGATAACCTATCAAAAAATTAATATTCAAATTTATTTTATAGAACTTGTTAGTTCGAATAAGTTTTTATTTTTGGATAAAATCAATCTATTCGTGACATCAAAATTTTATGATATAGAATACAAAGGTCGTGTCAAGTTATTTTTTGTTTTTATAACAAGGAAATTGGTTCAATTGAATTTTAATAAGTTTTTCAAACTACGATAATGAATTCTTTGATAACTTTTTAATTATAGCTAATAGGTTATTTGAAAATATTTGTTTCTATTTTTATTGATTTATGTATATCTTATTTGTTTAAATCATATGTTATTAATAATGAGTTTTTGTCTATTATCATAAAGATAACTTAGAATGCATCAGTATAACGTTTTTGTTTATATTAATATATGAATATTAGGTATTATACCTATTTATATTTTATTTTTGGTTCTATAGTTAGAAGTTTCCAACATTAGTAAAATTACAAATATATCTAATATATTTTATTATGTGTTTCATCGTTAATTTTCATTAAGAATTCTTAATCGAAAATTTCATAATTCAATTATTTATTGACATATAATTCATGATAATGTACTATATAATTTTATAGTTTTCTTTAGTTTATTAATGAATATTAATATAAATACCTAACCTATTTGTATTGAATGATTAATGTTATTATTTTCTTTGTTCAAATTAAGAAAATATTTTAACTATATTTTAATTATAGATTTGTGTGTATAAGAAAGTAAATATATATTATGAATTTATGTATGTATGTATTTATTTAGCAGATTAAAATATTATATTTATATAATACCTATATTTATTAGTATATTTGATCTATGGTTTGGACTAGTAAAATATAGGAGTAGAAATAATTATCTACATTTATTATTTTTAATAATTTGAAAATTATCATAATATTATGCATATTATGATATTCATACACATGGTTTTTAATGTTTTAATTTTATTTATATTTAGCGGTTACTACTGATGTATCACCACTGATGTTAGGAAATGCTCACGATATGCCAATAGTTGCTGATATAGTGGGACCACCTGAAGGAATACCGATAAATTCGACTGATGTAGAAATGGAAGAAGGTAATTTATTTGTAAATTTACGACATGTATTAATTATTTATTCTTTGGTATTCAATCCTAAAATCAGTTTTATAGATTTTTTCCATAACTTTTATAACTTTTGATCGATATTCTTCAAGAGTGTCTACCTCATTTGCCATCAATTATTTTGTCATATGTATTTTGATATAGGCATTGCCATGTCTGATAGTATGCACAATTAATCTCCATTTTTTTCTAATTTTTTTTAATATTTCTCTGACTTTATCTATCTTATTAAGTACACTGTTCTTAGTTTAGCCTAACTAAGTTGCAACATTTTCTATCAGCATTATATTATAAAGCTTTCTAAATATAGTTATTTTGCTTTATTTATCACCTGTATCTCCAATCTATAAAGAACTATATTTAACATGAATACTTTTATTAATAATTTTGTCATTTGCACGCTTTTGTATAGTTAATAAATACAGTTTTTTATCTGGATTTTTTCCTTAGTACTTTTATTGTTCTAGGTGATTAAACTGCATAGATATTTGTAATGTTTACCTATTCTATTAAACGGTTTTCAACTTAAATTTGGAATCTATGTGTCTATAACATATAACCTTTGTTTTTTTGCAAATTTATTTTTAGATCATATTATTAAAATTATTTTTACATCTGTTCTAGTTTTATCTGTAAATCTTTTTTTGTTATTAAGGCAATATTGTATGCAAATTATAATTGGATCAATTGATTTTTGATTATTGCCTCTATTTTTATTTTTGAGTTTTTCTTTTATTTCTTGGATTGGTTTGATATATACATTAAACTGCATTAGTGATAGGAAGCATCTTTATTTAGTACTTTTCTGGATTTTGATTGTTGCTAATATATATATATTAGGGATGTATCAGGGATCAGCTTTAAGCCCTTTCCATTTCTCGGTAGTAATGGATGCGGTTACAAAGGAGATACAAGAGGAGGATGGTGTATGTTATTTGCGGATGATATTATGTTGGTAAAAGAAAGTAAGGAGGAAGTTATTCAATATTTAGCTCTGGAAGAGAAGAGATTAAGGATTAATAGAAGTAAGATAGAGTACAAACAGTTTAAGTTTGAGGAAAAGGAACAAATAGATGAAACGAGAAGTGCAATGACAATAGATGTGGACGAGATAAGTGAGGTTGAATGTTTTAAGTATTTAAGGTCTTTTGTAAAAAAAATTATTGAGGCGGTTTGACAAGGATATGAAGCATAGGATTAGGTGTGGGTGGATCAAATGAAAAGAAGCATCTGGTGTCTTGTGTGATAAGAGAATTCCAATGAAACTGAAAGATAAGTTCTATAAGAGTACAGTGAGACTAGCTATGTTGTATGGTTCAGAGTGTTGGGTGGTGGACAAAATAATAAAGCAAAGAATGAGCGTAGCTTTGATGAGAATACTTAGATGGATGAGTGGGGTGATAAGGGAAGATAGAATAAGAAATGAATAAATAAGACGAAGCGTAGGAGTAGTGTCGATTATGGATAAAATGACGGAGAATAGACTTAGATGGTTTGGTCATGTTATAAGGAGAAAAGATTTGGAAGTAGTAAGAACAGTTTTGGAATTGAATGTGGAAGAAAGAAGAGGAAGGGGAAAACCAAAAAAGAAATGGTTGAACGTGATTGAGTGTGATATGAGAACTACGGCTGTGTGTGTGAATGATGTAGGGATTGAGTCAAGTGGAGCTTGAGGACTAAGGTGGCTGACCCTAAATAACTGAAAGAATAAGGCGAGGAAGAATAAAAAAAAATATATATATAGGATTATCTAATTAAAACACAAAAAAATAATTGCATTTATTTAAGAAATAATGACAAAATAAGAAAACATTCTAATGTAGAGAACATGTTTACTTGACTTGCAACACTCCTGCCTGTTTTGCTTTATACCGTGATATTTGGGGTGTCTTCTTGAATAATTTTGCCATTTTTATCAAGTTTTTTATCTTAAAATACTGTAGTGATGCGATCATGTGTAGCATCTAACACAGTACGTTCTATTGACCAAATATAAGTTTTTAAAATACAAAGTTTGTTTTTCCCAATTAAACGGCATATCACTTTCTTAAGAATAAAATTACACAAACATTTTGTAAAGCCTGCAGATGACAAATTGTTGGTTATATTGACTTGCGGGATATCTTATCAAGCGCATTATTATTGTAACTAGTTTATTGTCTTTTTTTATCTGATAGAAAATGATAAACTTTAGGTTGCATTTTAATTGAATCAATTAAATTTATTAATTCCTATTTACGGTAAAGTCTATAATACCTTCCCAATTCACTTAAAAGTTATTTAAGTCCATAATTACAACATTTATGTTTTTATCTAGTTCTAGTTGCTTATCTATTAATATTCTTAAACTTAGTATTGTCTTTTCTGGTCTTCTATTCTTTCTATAACGATTTTGATCATAAATAAGTTGGTCTTAAATTTTACTTTTAATTCCCCTTTTTTCACTATAATTTTTGCTGTTTGTACCATAAAACAGTGAACGAAATACATTACAGTTTTTGGTTTTAGAATAATAATGCTTTGTCAAAAATCTAAGATATCTTTTGATTTATATATTTTCTTTACTAGGTTTAATATTTTTTTGTCTGTTACATGTATGTTCTAGAAGATTTCTCTATTGTCTTTTCTAGAAGTTTTTCTCATTTTTTATTTCTTTTTTATATTTATCTTTTAAAATAGTTTTCACTTGCATATTCATACGTCCATTATTTTGGACGTTAGAGAGTACACTTTTACGTTGATAAAGCTATTTATATCTTTCAACTTTATCCACAAAATTTAAAATTAGATTACCATTCTTATCTCTGATTTTATCATTTATTTTTATTTTGCTTGTGAACAATGTAATAATTATGACGAATGCTTAATACATTCTATTACTTTTTAATAATTTCTTAATCTCACATCATTCTTCGACCATTTTTGAAATTTATTTATATCATAGTATTTCCAGTTTTTGTTTAAATTAAATCTTACAATAGCTTGGCCAGAAATATTATTTTCAAAGTAGATAATCTTGAATTCATTATACCAAAAATCCTCTGATTCAGTCATCTTCATTTTTTCTAAAAATAACAAATTTAGTCATGTTATTTCTCATTTGATGTTTTCTAATGTTTTATTTTGTAGCATAATATAATAATTAATATTCCATATTCCTGTATATTTCTAAGGATGATGACTTAATGATCTATGTTCTCAGTTTGCCTAACCTGATACCTCCACATTTTTTTTTTTAAAACTTGTTATCAGCAATACCCTCATTGACCTGGAATGCCTGAAGGCAGTACTTCAGACCAATGAGTCACCATCGTTTATTGAAAAACAAAATATATATAAAAAATTGTTTCACAAAACAATTAACCCTAATGAGAAAGGCAAACAATGTGAGCTATCCCCACATTATTTTACCTCCCCCCCCCTTACGTCAAATATAATTTACAATAATTCTTAAAAACTAACACTTCTTAAGAACTATCACATTAATGGTGTATGGTGACAGGACACTCTTCTGCCACGGGGTAGCTATTTACATTTTCCTTTAGATAGCTTAAGCTAACACATGAGTGGAGCAAAATCAGGACAGTCCCCTAAGATGGCACCACTTACATCGTCCTTTACAAACTTTCAAGCATCTATGATAGTAACATCAACATTATCTTTGCTTTTTCACGCTTTTTATTGAAGTGAGCAAGGTGATGGTCCTTCTACATTGCCGTTGTAATCTGTATTTCTTGATGTTTCTTCTCAGATGTTTTTAGTATTAGGAGTACCAATTCTCACTTCAAGGTCCATTTTAATTATATTTTACATTTTGTATGGACTACTGTAGATGTATTCTTTCCCCCACCTACAGGGATTATTTATTTATTGCATTACAAATTATGTTGATAATGTTAATTATGTCGTTAATTTTCAAAATAATTATTGAAACTGAATATTTATTACAAAATTATATTTTCACGTTTATATTTATAGTTTTTATAATATATGTACCTACCTGTTATTACATTTACTGTTTCTGATTTTATGTTTGAACTTAATACTTATTTTTTTAATCATAATTAAATATTCATATACAAACTAAATAATTATCATATATATTACATAAAATATAGTTAATTTTATTTAAGTATTTTGTTTACATAAAACTTTCAATATAATATTTCTCGAATATTTTAACATATTTCATACATTTAATTTATGTAATAGAAATTATTTTTTATGAAAGAATTCCTATTTTCAGATAATGCGCGTCCAGAAGCTACTTTTAGATTTGTAATTGAAAATTTTAGTAAATCTAAAGAACAAAGGTTATCACCTCCATGTTATGTTCGTGATCTTCCATGGAAAATAATGATAATGCATAGAGTAAGCCAAGATAATCGATCAGCAAAGCCAGCTCAGCCTTCTGTTGGTTTTTTTCTTCAAGTACGTATTTAATTAAGCATGACTGGATAAAATTATTTATTTAACATAAAATTGTCGATGTATTTTATTAAATTAATTCTATTTTAATCATTAAGTATTATATTATATTATTATATAGTATTATATTATATTATTATATAGTATTATATTATATTATTATATAGTATTATATTATATTATTTAAAATATTTTGTTTTATTGTAAGATTATATGAAAAGATTTTATTTTATTTTTCTTAAATAATATTCATATACCTAAGCAAAATTAAACTCAATTAAATTACTATTTCATTTATAATTAGGATTAATTAAAAAATGTATAATATAAAAAATAAAAATATTTGTTATAACATTTTAATAAAACATTAATTATGTAAACCAGTATAATATAATTATTTTTTTAACATTTTAAATTAAAAATAAATAATTTCGATTATCAATATAGTATCATTTGTCTTATAAATGCTGTAATTTATGGTTAGGTATGTTATCAGTCAGTAGATAGTAGGTAATAGGTAATTGATTATTGATTTTGATTATAATGTGGTGAGTAGCAAATAATCAGCATTGACTATAATAAATATATAACCTGTCTGTCAAAAAATACATAATTTACTACAAATAATAAAAATTAAATTATTTTTTAACGTTCACAATTACCTACATACTGGAATATTTTATTTATTTTATATTTTATATATTTCTAACTCATTAAAAATGCATATCATAAGAATAATTAATAAAAATTAAATTATATTAATTATATTAATTAAATATATATATAATAGGTACATAGTCATAAAATCTATTGACAACTTTTTGAAAAATTTTGCTAACTTGATTAATATTTTACATTTCTAAAAACTATAATATGAAAAATAATTAATAGGTGTATTAACTAATATATATTATTTAAACTCAAAAGCTGTTCATTGCCTTTATAGATAGTATAAAAAGATTCATTTCTTATTATACATGTTTTAATCATGATTATATTTTAGATAATTTAAATTTCTTTTAATATTTTTCAGTAAATATATTCATTTATTATCTATTATATTATTTTAATAAATTATTTTTATTAAAATTAAAATAGTTTAAATTACTATAGGATAAACATAATTGATGCAATATTAAAGTTTCATCTAGAATAGGCATGTCAAAGTATTAACTGGACCAAAATATATTAAATTTAGCTATATATAAAAATTTATTAAAAATAAAATATTTTATATATTATATTTATTATTAATAGTCTATTAATATTGGTAGCTGTGGGCTGCTTGTTTGACATGCCTTATCTAGAGTATATTTTCCAAAAGTATAATGAAAATTAATAAGATATGAAAAATTACATACATTTGATAAATTTGTTAAAACTTATATAAAATATGAAATATTTAATATAATAGTACTGTGAATACAAAATATGCAATGTATATGTATTGATTTTATGATGTAAAATTAATTTGTAGATATAAATTAATAAATCTCGCAAATATTATATGTAGTTGAAATAAATTTGAAACATGATTATTTTATTTTTCTAAAATGTGATAGGTAGTTAAAATATTAATCTCTTATATATAAAAATTATTTGATTTTGCGATTTATTTTTCTTTGAGGGACATTTGTTTTCGTTTATTTTATACTTTAAAAGACATACATTGTTAATTATTAAAATTTGATGATTCTTAAGAATTAATAAAAATAGAAGTATAAATAGTAAGATACTCGTAAGAAGCATAAACAAGTGTTCAATTATGGCCTTTTTAATTGAGGACAGTTTATTATAACATTCAACGTATAATACTTTTGTAAATTATAAACTTGTAATTATTATTATTTATTATAATTTAAAAATTATTTTAACTTGAACTGAATATAGTATATATTTTTATTGAACTTGAGCCTTTTTATTTTTCTAAGGTACGAATCAAATTTGAATAGAAATAAAAACCAAGGTAGTTTTACTAAACTAATGACTGTTAGAATCCTTTTTATTTAAATTTAAACTTTATTAATATATTTAAATTTTATTACATCATATTTATAATATACAACATTGTGTAATATAAATAAAATTTTAAAAATATAACTTTTCAATTTTACATAATAATACTAATTAAATATAAGTAGTGATAACGGTAATATATTTATATCGCACTTCTTATAATTTGTTTTAATGTGAATTATATATAATTGTTTAATTTGTATTAAAAATATTTACCTATCTAACAATTTATTGTAAAGGCAATAGTTTACATTAGATAAAATTTGATATTTTATTGTAATTATTCTTAATTACGAACTAAATATATAAAATACTGAAGAGGACACATTAAGATACTGGCATTTGTTGTCACCATCTAACAACAAATTATGTTAGTTTATAAAATTGTTTCATTTTGTAAATTGTATCATTTTATTCTTACAAAAATATGTTAGATTGCATTTTACTTCTATTATTTAATAAATATATAAACATAAATAAGGTTTGTGAGTGCATTGCTAATTGGAAATACATTTATTAAACTATTTAAAATTAATTATAATTTAATGACAGTTTAATTCTTAATTTCATGTTTAATATAATTATTTATGAGTTACTGATAAATTATATTATAAAACTTGTTAATCCTTTAATGTAAAATCTTAAGCTATGATTTATTGCAATTTGTAAACAATCATTAATTATTTTTATTTTTAAATTAGTGTAATGGCGATTCTGAAAATACTTCTTGGAGTGTTAACGCAAGTGCTGAACTTCGTGTGATTTCACAGAAAGATGGCATACAAAATATTGAACGTAAAATTCAACATTTGTTTTATCCAAAAGAAAATGATTGGGGATTTAGTTTTTTCATGTCATGGGATGATGTAATTGATGAATCTAAAGGGTTCAATAAAAATGATACTGTAATATTTGAAGTAAGTTACATGTGTATATATATATATTCATATTGCTAGTTTTTGAATTGTTATTTTTTACAATTTGAAACATATTTTAAAGTATGAAATAAAAAATTAATAGTTATTTTGAATATTTATTTTATGTCCATAAATAATATTTAAAATTCAACCATTAATAAAAATGAATAATATTTATATTCATAATTGTAAACTATTTTTATTAGGTTTCTGTAACAGCTGATGCACCACATGGTGTAAGTTGGGATTCAAAAAAACATACTGGATATGTTGGCTTAAAAAATCAAGGTGCTACTTGTTATATGAATTCTCTTTTACAAGCTTTATATTTCACTAATCAACTACGTAAAGTAAATATACAATCATGCAATATCAATTTGTCTTAGAATTCACATACAGTTACTTGATACATTTTTTTATTTTTAAGGCTGTGTATAAAATGCCTACCGAAAGTGATGATAGCAATAAAAGTGTTGCCTTAGCATTACAAAGAGTATTTCATGAGCTTCAATTTTATGATAAACCTGTCGGAACTAAAAAATTGACTAAAAGTTTTGGGTGGGAAACTCTTGATTCGTTTATGCAACATGATGTTCAGGAATTTTTGAGAGTTGTGTGTATAATTATATATAATTATAATGAATTATGAATTACTAAATTCATTTTAAATTAATTTTTCAGTTACTCGATAAATTGGAAAACAAAATGAAAGGCACATGTGTTGAAGGAACAATCCCCAAATTATTCGAAGGAAAAATGATTGTAAGTAAACAAAATGTAATGTCTATTATTTAATTAATTATTGAATATTTAAAATAACACGAATATAAATATTTTCTTCATAGATCATATATTATTCTTATATTATTTCAGTCTTATATAAATTGTAAAAATGTTGATTATACTTCAAAGCGAACAGAAACATTTTATGATATTCAGCTCAATATTAAAGGAAAGAAAAACAGTAAGTTATTCTAAATTAGTATCAACGTTAAATATATACTAATTATTTAATATTTGTGATTTCACTCATGTCTTATTTATGATGAAAATAAGATTTTTAATCAATTTTTTTTGTTTATTTTACATTCATAAATACAATGATTCTCTTTTAGTGGCTTAATAATATTTTCAAAAAAATATAACCACGTACATAAATTTGAATAATTTTTTTTTTATTGCAACATTTACCAATAAATAAAAATTTTATTTTTTATCCTAGCCAACAATAATTAGTTTATATGAATTGTTTGCGTCTTAAATATTTCAATATATTGTGCTTTATGCATGTAAATCATTTGTCTTTTAAATTTTATCCCATCAGTTTTAGACTATACATATGATTTCATTATAGTCATTACAAATATAAGTCAAATGAAAATCTGAAAACCATTATTAAACAGATATGATAATACATCTATGGGGTCTTTCAATAGGGACGCTCGATCTTTGATCGGTTATATCGGGAATGTCGTTAATACCTTATCTGTCTAATGTGTTGTGAATTGTTCAGTACTGTATGGCAAATCACCATGAACGATAATAGTGTTCAACAACGTGTGCATATAATTAAATTTTATTATCAAAATCAGTGCATTATGTGATTTTTATCCTTGACACAACCATCCTGCTGAGTCGACTATTCGACGTTTGGTAGCCAAATTTGAGTCAACCGGTTCAATAAATCATCAGCTAACACCTATACGTCACCGAAATGCAAGGTCCATTGAGAACATCGCTGCTGTGTGTGATAGTGTATGGAAAACCTAAGGCAGTCCATTTCTTGTGATAAAAATCACGTAATGTCCAAATTGTTTCTCTAATGGAGCACTGATTTTGATAATAAAATTTAATTATATGCACTTTTGTTGTTCAACACTATTACCGTTCATGGTGATTTGCCATACAGTTCTGAACAATTCACAACCATTAGACAGATAAGGCATTAACGACATTCCCTATATAACCGATCAAAGATCGAGCGTCATTATTGAAAGACCCTATAGAATGACAAATATTTTCCTTTGAAGTGTTCTAGAAATTAATATAAACAAAAAAAATTAGGCATTTAATTTTTTTGGTGATTTAAAAAATGACAACTTGATTATATTAATGTTCTCAACTGTTTGAGTAATTCAAGGTCATCTACCTCCATTTCTGATAACATCCTGTTTTTGTAAAGATTTCTATCCATAATATAATCAATTTCTGATACAGAATTGCTTGACAAAGGAGAATAGTAAACTAAGTATAAAACATGCACTAGCCCCCATAGCTCACTCGTTTTTATGAAATTAGATTTCCACAGCAAAAGCATGTTACTGGTTTATCTATGTCATGGTTATAACTGTAACCTATTGTATCATAAAATTTTCATTCTACAACTTTTGATAATTGCACATTATCTTTCTGAAATAAGAGATGATTTTTTCCCACATCATTATTACCAGTATTTCATTCTCTGCTGTTTTATTTGGTTAGAATGGCTGACAGTCATATTGTTAATGTATCTATATAGTCATTTATTTGAGATCTAGCAACGTTTGATGTCACTTAATACATGACCCATAAGTTTAATTAATTTAAAAAAAAAATTTGTATTCAATGTGTACAATAGTAATAATAGAATTGCTTGTTTCTAAAATTATTTACGATTATTATGATTTGATTTAATATCTAAATAAATAAATATTACCATTGTTAATGTTACTAGAACTTTATTTAAATTGTCAGAATCCTAACTCATATAATGTTAATTATGCTGTTTTATGTAGGTTTTAAATTTAATCATATTTCTCTATTTATGTTGGTTTTTATAATGAGAATCAATAATCAAATTTAATGAGCGAAAACATATAATTTTTATAAAGATTCTATATATAAATTAGTAATAATTCAACCAGTTCATATCCAATTAAACATTGTAGATTTAAATCAGTTTTATTTTAAATGTATTCTTGCTTAAAATATCCTTAATTAAAATCTGTTATCTGTAAATCTTTAACATGAATGAATATAATTTAGCTAAGAGAATTTATTTACATTTAATAACAATATTAGTATGAATATATAAATAAACTTATCAAAGTAAATCTGTTTTTAAAAGGTAGTTTAAGGTCATTAAGTAGGTTTATGTTACATTATTATAAGCATAATCAAATTGTTATAAATAAGAGATGTTATAAAATAAAATAAATACGAATAAATTGTGATGTTTTTTTTTTGTATTATTTTTTAGTTTACGAGTCATTTAAAGATTATATTCAAGTTGAGATCTTGGATGGTGATAATAGATATGACGCTGGTGAATATGGTTTACAAGATGCAGAAAAAGGAGTTATATTTGCATCATTTCCCCCTGTATTTTATTTACATTTAATGCGTTTTCAATATGATCCAGTTACAGACAGTTCTGTTAAATTTAATGATAGGTAAATATAAAAACAATGTTTATATTTCAACTATTAATATTGTTTAATTCAAAACACTTTTGTTAGATTTGAGTTTTACGACAAAATTAATTTGGACGAGTATTTAAAAGTAAAAGAAGACACTCCAGCTGATTACATACTGCATGCTGTTCTTGTTCATAGTGGAGATAATCATGGTGGACACTATGTTGTTTTTATTAATCCTAAAGGAGATGGAAAGGTATATATAATTAACAATATAATATTATTTATTACAGAATAATATATTTTATATATAATTTTAAGTGGTGTAAATTCGATGATGATGTTGTGTCAAGATGTCCCAAAGAAGAAGCTATTGAACATAATTTTGGTGGTAATGATGGTGATGAAAATATGATGCCAATAAAACAATGCACAAATGCATATATGTTAGTTTATATACGTGATTCTGAATTAAAAAATGTTCTTCAAGAAGTTACAATTAATGACATACCAAAAGAAGTTAGTATAATAATTAATGATAATTTATTTTGTATACATTACTAACAGATCTAATATTATCAAAATGTGATAAAATTAGGGTATTATGTTGATGATTTTGTATGTATTTAGTTGGTAGAACGATTGCAAGATGAAAAACGTATTGAAACTATACGAAGAAAAGAAAGGAATGATTTGCATATATATACAAATATACAAGTATTCTTGGAAGATTGTTTTGATAGTTATTTGGGAATAGATCTATTTGATTTAGAACAACCCACATATAAAACAATTAAAGTAAAAAAAACAAATACATTAGAAGAAGTATATCAGTTACTGGCAGAAACTTTTGTAAGTGTATAAATAATTATTAACAATGTAATATTAAATATTTAAATATTTGTTTTAGAAATATCAATTAAATCAAATTAGAATTTGGCCTCTTGTTGCTAGTAAATATGATTCATTGAGACCTATGTATCTTGATAGAGAAGTAAATTCCTTAAAAATTATTCAAGATTTACAAGATAATTCAGCAACTACTTGGAATGTTTGGTTAGAGTTGGTCGAATCTGGTGTGAGTTCATTGTTACCTTTTGATAAAAATAATCAGTCTCTGATTTTTTTCAAGTTATTTATACCTGAAGAGAGGCTTTTAGTTTATTGTGGTTACTATTTTGTGACATATGACACAACTATTGGTATGCATTCTTTAATAATAATCAATTACATATACGTTTTATTTATTATAAAAATTATATTTTATTTATTTTAAAGATTCTCTCATTAATATCATGAACAAAAGAGCTGGTTTTGACAAAGAAACAAAGCTTGCAGTTTATAAAGAAACTAATAAAAATGAAGTGGAAAGAATAACTAGACTAGAAGAACCAATTTGTGAAGTATGAATTATAATTTTACATCAATTTATAGTTATATATATTTTATTAATATATTTATACATATATAGATACTACAGGCTTCAACATTTGGTGAGTTATTAATATATCAAAAGGAAGAACAACATAATATGAGATTTATTAGTGTCATTGAACATTTTAAGTAAGTTTTAATTTTTAAAAAAATTGATTTTTGTTTATAAATAAAATATAAATTATATTAATGTATATTTAGAAATATTTGTTCCCAAGTTTATATAACATTTTGTGATAAACTTATTCCTAATGACCCTGGTTTTACCTTGGGATTACCTATGTGGATGCCATACCATGATATGTTACAATCTGTAGCTGAAAGAGTATCTGTTGATCAACGAAAATTACAGATTTATTTTAGTGTTAAGTATGTGTGAATATATATTTTATATGTAGATATCCAAGTTCTCATATTTCTTATTTTAGCAGCGGTCAAAAGGAATGTCCAGGTGAGCCAATTAAAAACTCTTACACTGGACCAATTCGAGATCTCATAACAAATAATAGCTATGGAAAACGATATCCTAAGAAATTTTTTTATCAGGAAATGCATATGCCAGTTGATGAATTAGAAAGCAAGAAACCTGTTAAAGTAAATATAGAATATGTTGATAAAGTATTTTTATTAAGTTTTATAATCCTTTAGGTTATTTGGTGTGGTCCTAAATTAAAAGATGAAAGAGAACTAGTTTTATACCTAAATAAAAATGATACTTCATCTACTCACTTCTATGAAGTATTAAATAATAGTGTAGAGTTATCACCCGAAGGATCAGGACAATTTAGGTAATCGATTGATAGATTATCATAAGTTTTAATAATTATATAATTAAATACAATGTATATTACAGAACATTAGAAATTATGTCTGCTAAAATAAGTAAATGGTTTAATCCTGGAGTGAGAATGCCTGATATTTCTACAGTTTTTCCAACAAAGTACTACAGGTAAGTTACTCAGATATATATCGAATACCTTTAAACGAGCAATTCTTGTGTATACATATATATATATATATATATATAATCTGAATCTCAGAAACAGCTCCAACAATTTTCATGAAATTTAGTGTGCAGGGGGTTTCGAAGGCAATAAATTGATCTAGCTAGGTTTCATTTTTAGAAAACGTTTTATCCATGTTTTTAGGCAATAAAAAACGTATTTTGTAATAATATATATATATATATATTATTATTAAAATACGAAAGTAAATTTCGCTACCTCCACTAGGCAGGAGCAGCTCAGGTGGTAAATCGGGCAAGCCCGAAGCCAAAAGACCCTTTTTTTTTTAAGACGTTATCTGCAATACCCTCACTGGCCCGGATAGCCTGAAGGCAGTACTTCGGACCAGTACCCTTGTTTATAGTATAATGTTAAACTAATTGCACTCATGATTTTTTATTTAAATAACCAGTTCATATTTTTTTATTATTATGTCTGTAAGATTGAAAAATATCAATATGTAATTTGTATCTAAATATAATTTCCACAAAACACGATTTACCAACAAAAAAAAAAAAAAAAGAGC
>JAIPRN010003941.1:0-17995 GCA_025469175.1 Geopemphigus sp. TES_GeoC_2020 | reverse complement strand
ATAGGACAAAAAAATAAAAAAAAAAAAAAAAAAAAAACAACAACGGGGTGTGTGTGTGTGTGTGTGTGTGTGTGTAGGGGGGAGGGATGGGTTTGTAATTTCTTTCGGTTTTTTTTTCGCTCATCCGGTTAAGTAACTACGACGACGTTATCGGAGAAAACGAATTCTCTTCGTAAAACGGTAAAATCGCCTCGTACGCAAACAACAATATATTTTCGTTTGGACGACCGAAAACCACCGGCGTACGTTCTATTAACTCGATATTGAAAGGAGCACGTATATATATATATATATTCATATTCGGTTTCGAAAAAGGAAAACAAATGATCGATGAGCACGAAAACGTGCCGGTTCGTGTCGACGTATAATCTAATAATATTCCGACAATATGGCGACGACGACGCGTACGATCATTTTTTTTTTTTTTTTTTTTTGAAAGTGGCCGGATTGATTTCACCGGGCGGTCAACACACGCGCGCGCGGGAACGTACGTGACGAAATAAAGAACACTCGCGCCCGATGGTCGCCGCCGGCGGTAGTTCAACGACGGACATTGGAACAACCGTAAAGTCGAAAACGATATCGGGACGATACGAAACACTAGATTTCCGCGATCGACGAAACCGTTAATTCGACGGAAGTGTATTCTTCGACTAATTTCGCTTTTCGCCGTTATTAGGTGGACGTAACGAATCGATCGGTTTCCCGTAATTCAGTGGACGATCGGATCTTATCGATAGTAACTTAACCGCGTACAGCGCGGCGTATATAAATACGCCGAATTCCTATTGAAACGAAGCCGGCGGATTTCGCGCCATACTGACGAATATAATTCATTTCGAACGTAGCCTGACGTACCGGTTCGTTCGAGTGTCTGATAAATCAAAATCAATAACCGTAATAAAAGCGTTCTAAATAGTTAATAACGTAAACCAGACGCAAGCACGAATCCGGAAACAGCTGTCTATTTGAACGTTTTTCCGTCGATTATAAATTATTAACAGCGTCGGACACACCGGGCGTTTAGTTGGGGTTGAGGGGGAAAATGTTTGTGCGTACGTGTACGCGAAAACGCCAAGTTTCGAAGCCAACCGTTCGATTTAAAACGGCCAATGTTCGATTTTAGAACGTAAACGTAGACCAAATACGCGTTTCGAAATTATCGAGAATTTCGTATCGGGTCGACGTTCGCGAATTGGTTCTTGGGCGGACCGTCGGAAACGTTTGGTTGACGAAACTAATACGCGGACGCGAAAAATGCCGATACCGGTATTACCACGGTATCGTTTAACGTCGCGATATAGTTAATTGAACGAAAAATCCGAACGGAAACACTCGGCGGCCTAAACGCGACGAGAATTGACTGCGGTAACGTTTCGCCGGAATATATACGCGTGTGCCCGTGCCGGTACGGTGAGATTATAAAGCGTTTTCATCGTCGTCACTGGAGACACGTGACGCCAAGGAACTTACAATTTAACGAAAAAGCAACTTCGTTGCGCGTCAGCGACGAGTTAGGGAATTTCTTAAAAAAACGTTACTTACGGCGATTTCTTTCTATTGTCCGTTCGAGGAGAATAGTAAAAATACACGAAGATTATTTCCCGTTTTCGCGGGACAATACCGGTCGTTCGTATTTTCGTTTTTTTAAATTGACCGCTCTCGCGGTCCGTGTACGAAATTACGGGCCACGAAGCATTTTAATTGACTCCAATTTCCGTCACTCGCCCGTTAATTGACTCGTAATTGCTGTCGTTCCGTGGCGAGTAACGAGATATTTTTTTATCCGTCGCCCACACACACGCACGCACGCACAGCGTAATCGTACGTTGCGCGTCGCGCCGTAATTTGCCTGGCCGTATCGTCGCCGTACAATATTCCTTATCTGACCGACCGACCGGCTGGTGGCGTGATGATCGGGGGCGTAATATATATTTTAGACGGTCGTCATAGGAAATAGTTCGCCGTTTAAACGACACGACGAGACGTTTTTCTTTTCGTTCGTAATCCGACACGGCGTAAAATTGGTCGGCGCGTCCGGACCACGTGCGTTCCGGCTTTAACTACGCGAGAATCGCGATTTTTCAAACGTTTCGCTTTCGTTTGCCCTTCGCTGGCCGATACGCCGATTTCCGCGCACGTACCGGCTCCCGACCAGCCGAACAACGGACGTTTCCCGTCGTTTTCGACTACGTAGCGCCGTAAATTCGTACGTAAATCGTCGAGAACACGCGCGCCTCTGGCCCATTGGCCACGACGGTACGCTTCTAACCGTCGCTACGGCGATGATAATAATCGCGATCGTCGATTCCGGCAAGTATTCGTAATTAAAATCGTCGACGAGAAAATAACGGGAATTAATCATTTTTCCACCGTTTCGTCGGCTGACCATAATTCGAGCGGCCGACGCGTTTCGTCCGGTCGCCCGTTAAACGTGAACAATTTTCAACGCCGTTCGAATGGCCGAACCGATTCGTAATTACGTTCGCTATATTCCGCGAACACTCTTTGACGGAGCCCCCGGGGAGCACACGGAACCCGCGAATGGCCTAAAAATACGACAAATTTTTTATTATTAAAATAAATATCTTATACGTTTCCGTTTATCATTTATTCATTTTTTCATTCGTTTTCCCATTCTCGAAGCGAACCGTTTTTATGATTCCGTCGGTGTTATTGTTTTAAGCCCGTAAACGTTTCTAACTAAATTGTCGTATTTACATACATAACGTTCGAATTTTTCGCTCCGGCGTACCGTACATTTTTGAATATAATATTCATTATCGGACGCACGCGTTCGAACGGAACTCTTAATTAATATTATACACGCGTTCTTCTCCGGCTTCAAGGAGGTGTACGTAAATTTAATTGATCGGAACAAATAGGAAAACTACGAGAATTTTCGAGTATATGCGTTATTATTATTTCCCATTACGGAAACGTTAACGAGTAATGGGACGACAAATCCGATCTATCGTAAATTCACATTTAGCGGTCAACGACTTTTCCGTATATTAACGAACACGGCCGAGAGGTTTGTACGTATAATAAAAATATAATATAAACGACGGTAACGAATAACCGCCGGCGTTTAGTATTGAAGTCGGTACAGACAACTGTACGCCGTAATTGACGCCGTTCAAAAAAATGGTAATTACGATTTTCGCGTAGACAGCTAACGGAGTGCCGGCGGTTATTTATAACCGAAACGATTACGTTCATAGCGTTTTAGCCAAACACAGTGTGGTACTACTGAACGACGATATTGTAATTGACAACGGTCGACAATGAATTATTCGCGATAAAAACAGAAAAGTTCTAATTGTCGGACACGTAATTGGATTGGAACGGAAACGACGACGGAACGATTTTATTTATTTTTAATTTTATTATCGTCATTTCGCGTTCTCGGCGGTAAATTATTTCCATTTTCGGTAATCGCTCGTCGAATGTGTTTCTATACCCGTCGCGGTGCCCGAATAACAATATTAACGATAACAATGAGAGCTTCGATCGAAAAAATTCCCTTCTCGGCCGATCGGCGGCGCGTTCTCGACGCACTGAGTCCCGTCGCGTTTTCGTACGAAGGGACTTTGGCGCGCGTCCGTACCGTCAGCCGTGCCGTCGCCGGGGGCGGATTTATCGACCCAAGCCCCTCAACCGTCGCGGGTTTTTTGGATTTTTTTAGCTTTTCTTTCACGGTCGCGCGACTTTGTCCGTCTGACGCGTAGGCGTGCCAAAAGTCCGACAGCCGTTTCGGTGGTCGTGATTTCGGGCGGATTTCGTCCGTTTTTCCCGTTCGCCAAAGAACCGGCTGTGTTTTGATTCGCGAATCGTTTTCTCCCTTTTCAAATCCCAAATCACGGCCATTCGGGACTGTCTTCGCGGCTATTCATCCCCAACAACGCCGTTCTATTCGAAATACCGTTTTAAACGTAGTGCCGTACACCGTTGACGTAACGGTAAAAAACACGGAATGTCACGTTCGGTAATCGGCTTTGGGCCGCGGCGGAACGCTTAATAACCGAAACCGTTTCCACAATTTCGACGGGTAGCCCGCGCCCGTCGATTTTTCTCGATAATTCCGAAACTATTGTTCCGGCCCGTTCAGTTCGATGATTCAAATATTCCGCGTAAAAACGAATACGTATTTTCGGGCCGTTTAAACGCGCTCTCGGCAAACTCGCGGAAACTCGGAACGAAAATTAAGTATTTATATTTTCAATTCGCCGACTTTACGAGCCTTGTATTTTTATTCGACGCGGCGTTAATAAAATTATTATCTACCCGACGCGCGTTCACCTTCCCGGTACTTTCGCGAGAACACTGTCGGCGTAAAAATTATGTATCTCGTCGCCGTCCTGTGCTCCGGCTTTTACGATTCCACGAATACGCGCCTCGGAAATACGCGAGCAACTCGCCGGAATGTTGCGCCGAATATAAAACGAACGAAAAATAGTCTACGGATTAATAACGGAGTTACGCTTCCCGCGTCATGAATTCAACACACGCTTCGGCGGCATCCAGCAACGATGCGACCGACCCGCGCGTTTTATATTTTCATAATTTCGTCGCGATTTATCGTCGGCACCGACGGTCCGGGTACTCTAGAAAAACGCGTATGGACGCTAAAGTCACGGACGAACGTAATGCGTGAAACGGTTGTTTTTCCGGGCGTTTCGGTTGGGCCAAACGAACGTAAAAAGAAACCAGAGAATTCGTTTAACGTGAAAGTAATAAATAGAAACGTTTTCGCTTCGGAAAGTAACGCGAAACAAAGTGATATTCGAGAGAACGAGGATACGAAATTTCGGAAAATAATCATCCGGAAGGATAACGACGTAATTTTGGAAAATATCGGAAAAACGTTTTCTAAATATAAACGCCAAACCCGAGCGATTTACCGACAATAAAACGATCGAGCCGAATAGGTTCCTTAAGTTCCCGCGGAACGCGTTCGCGATTTTCGCGTTCTCGCGTAATTCGTTTCCCCCGTAAACGTTTCCACCCCCCCCAAGGGTGAAAATACGTTCCTCGGTAAATATTCTCTTGCGTTTCGCGAGTCTCTCGTATTCGGCGCGTAAATAGTATACACACGGCGATACGATCGAAACGAATGCCGTTTCGACCGGTAAAATCGGAAACATTTTCCCGTAAGCGCGTAGCGAAAACGGTTCTACGACGCGGAAGCGATTTTCGGCCAATTTTCGTTATACGGAAAATTACGCGTATTCGGCAGCGGTTAACGCGCGAAATTTCGCCGCGGCTAACGAACAACGGACGATATTCGGCGCTCCGGACGCCTTGAACTCCCGAAAAATAATACGGTTACGTCGATACGCGTACCCGGGACGCTCAATTAAAAAACCGACCGCGCCGTCCAAACGATAATTAATAACGGCTTAATTTGTTTCTTCCGTATATTATAGAGAGACGTCGGTTATTCGCCTTAAATGTTACTCCTCCCCACCCCCTTCCTCCCCCACACACACATACACCGCGAGTTATTTTCGCCCGTCGTAATTATTATTTACACCGAAATCTAACTTCGAACGTGCCTACGAACGCAATTACACAACGCGCGGAAAACCCGAACTTCCGGCGTATAAACGATAATTCATTTAACGCGGTACTTAACGAAAACGTGTTCGAGTAATATCCTAATGTTAATGGACTCTATTGTCGCGCCGTGGGTTTTCTAAGTTTCCTCGAGTTGAAACTCGTATATTACGAACACTCGGATCGGCCGTAATAATCGGTATTCGGTTCGACACTCGGCAGCGAAAAGACGACGTTAAATCAACGGGCTAAATGTCGAATGGCCGTGTAACGCGCGTTCGTTTCGACGAGCCGACGGGTTTCCCTAAATTATTTACGATCAAAGAGTTCGGATATTGTTCTCGCGTGCGTGAATGGACCGAAATCGATATTCCGTCGTTTATCCTCGTAGGTTTTCCGCCGTTCCGGCTAGAATATTGAACGTAAATATCGCGACGTAATCGGACAGTCCGACAGTGGCCGACGGTGAAGCCTCGGTCGCGTAATTTGGGAACAATTTGACGAAAATTTCGACTCCGATAGATATTTTGTGAACGAACTCCGTTTGCAAAACGCTCGGAAAACGCGTTTGAAAACGACGACCGTTTATTCGTTACGAACTACTACGCGTTACCAAATCGAAAGCGATCATTAAGTAAAGAAGAAAAACGTTTATTAACGCCGACGTTCGCTTAGATACCAAACCGTCGGCGATAGTTTATTTCTAATTTATTTTGGTCTCCAATCGGAACGTATAAAAATACCCGTGCCCGTCCACCGGGCGTTATAAATTTGATGCACGCCCTATACGCGCGACGAAAAACGAAAAAAACCAATAACCGTCTACGTCGTCGTCGTTTTATTATTATTATTACTAGTAAAGCGTCCGATTCATTTCGCTCGGGATCATTCGATCGGATTGAATCGTTTATAATATTATTAGAATTACGGGTTTCGTGGAATACTACTCATCCACCCGCCGCCGCCGTCAGCGGGCGAATATTTTCGAAACGAAATTACAATAATAAAAATAAAATAAATTTCACTCTCGCCGTAGACCGAGGGGATATCGTTTTCCTCGTTCGACCGCGACGCGATTACAATGGTACCGCGAGAAAACGCGCCCGGAGGGCACGCTCGCGATTTCATTACGCGATACGCGAGATTTTTATCCTTTTTCGCGGCAACGAGCGTATATACGACCCGAAATTTGTATTAATATTTATTACGCCGGGTACGGGCGGTTCCTTCGCTTTTTCCCGATATACTTATTTCGTCGAAAATTATTATAATACTTTAAGATTCCAATTCCGTACCGAAATCTGTACGCGTACGTATTATCGTGCGTCCGTTATATCATACTATTCGCGTAATAATACCGCTACGCGTATAATACGAATTTTCCCGAAAAAGTTCGGGGAATTCCTCGCCGACGATCTCTAACATTAGAATATCTCGCGGACGGTCGATAGATTGTTTGGCGCCGGTGCGGTGTAGGGGGAGTGGGAGATATATTTGTACGTGTTAATTGTTCGCGGTCGAAATTACGTATGGTATATATGTATAGACTGTTACGCTGTGCTCGTCCTTATCGACGTATAAGACACGCGGTGCGCGACGTCAAAAACCGTCGTTATAAAATAATTATTCGCCTCGCCGTGGAAATCAAACGGGCTGTTCCGAAACCTCGAATTCCCGACGAAAAATCGATTATTTTTCGGCGACGACGGCACAACGGTCGCACATAACGAACCGCCCTCTATTCGTCCGATTTTATTAGCCGACGAATTATTCGACGAACGGTGGGTACACGTTCGCTTTTTCCCGGCGCAATAACGTCGCCGTTCATTCGAGAACGATAATACAACTATGGCGATTCAAGTGATCCACTCGAACCGACACCCGCAGAACCGACGATTGTTCTTCCCCGTATTCCGTCCGTCTTACAAAAGATCAATTACCGTGCCTGGCGAAAAAAGTTTCACTTAGCCGGCGTATTGTTCCCACGTTGCCGGGAAATAATGAATAATACATTCGCTGCGCGTTATTATTTCGCGGTATATTGAAAATAGAACGCCCGTTTAATTCTTCTACCGTCGCCGCTCGGTTTTCAACGAGAACGTAACACGCGCCCGCTGTTAACACTGAAACCGGCGTTGATTGGGCGTTTCGAAGCCGGTGGCGGAATATTAATCGTTTGTTCGCGTACCCGGAGTGATTCGAAAAGCGAAACACACGTAAGTATTCGTACGTTTATAGACAAGTTGTGCCGGTAATTAAGAAACAACGTTAGCTGAGACAATACGTACAAAATTAATACAGGTTTCGATCTATCGCGTTCAATTTTAATAACAAATTCCCGACGGTTTCCTTTTCTTCGATGATACTGTCGGTACCGTCGACGAATTCATAATACGTTTCGTACAAGTGACAATAACTTTTAACGAGTTACAAGTACAAAATATTTTCCCCGCTTTATTATATGCGCGCTATAGCTCCGTTGTTATGAATTTCGACTGAACAAAGTTAATAAACTGTCTAAAATTAGACGTTCGTTCGTAAACGTCGCCAAAGGACAATTTCTGTACTGGAAATGTAATTAAAAAAAAAATACGTATATGTATATCGAATTTTCGTTAAAATCGCGAGTTACTATTGTTTTCTTTCGGACAATAAGAGGAAAAGAGATTTTTTTTTTAAATACGAAACACGGTACGCTTATTGGATAATTAAATATTAAAAAAAGTAAATAATAACGACGAAATAACGATTCGCCGATAATCGCCGTTTTATTGTTCGGACGATTACGAACGCTTTTATAGAGTTACTATTTATTTTTTTTTACTCGTCGATCCATTTCAGTGTGTACGGACCGCCGATTCCTTAATAAACTACCGTCAAATACACCGCTCGGGGACAATTTATAGAAAAAAGCGTGAACGTATTCCGATTTACGAACTAAATTTTCTAATATCTACGCGCAAAAATAATAATAATAACGTAAACTCGTTTTTCGGTTTATCTGGCGGATTTATTACCGTTCGAAACGATTCGACGCGTAGACGACGCGACGTTTTCAAATTAGCGTATAATAAATTAATACGCAAACGGTGTCGAAATGGTGTCGCGTCGTTAGAGTACTACGTCGATTTAACGGCGAACCTATTTCGTAGTTTACGTATCAATTGCTTCGAGTAATAAATGCGAAAAACGACGTACGTGGGACGTGACGCGAAATATCGCCGAAAAACGTTAATTGGCGACGTACACCGAACACGGGCTTAATAGCGTCAATAAAAACGAACGATACGCGTAATAAAAATAGAGATAATAAAAACGCGATTAAAAGAAATTTCGAAAATAATTTTTCTACCTTACGGATTTCCCCCCGCCTCCCCAATTTATATGTCGACGAGCCAAACAGGGGCGACCGAAATCGGTAAACGTGTTAAATATTTAAAACGATTTCGGCTCTCCGATTATTAACACTTAAGAATTTCCGAACCGTTTCGGACAGACGGTGCGCTCTGTACTTCGTGAAACTTGACGGACGAAGGCGCGTAGCGCGATGACGATACCGCGAACAGTGGAGGGGACCCGTGATAAATCGACGTTCGGATAGACGGAGAACTCGACCGCGTTTGATAGTGCGAACTCGGGGAGAAAAGAATGAATCGAAAAAAGCAAATGTAATTATCGTCGAAGGAAAACATAGGCGAATTCGCGAATACTTTTATTCGGCACGATATTAATAAAAAAACGGCGGCCGTGATTCGAGTGGATATATATATACTCAAGCAAGGTCGTATCGTCATTTCGTAATCGATAAGCCGGCGTTTTCGAGAAACGACGTTGATCGACGGTTTATTCGATTAATTTATCGAAATTAAACCGTACGGCGCGGCGCGGGGTCAATTTAATTATAATAACGCGAACGAATTTAACGAGTTTCGCCGCGAACGAAAATTTAATCGGTCGTAACGTTTATTCGATAAAAACCCTCGTAGGGCGTTTTTTACGAATCGCGAAATTTATATTGAAAACGATTTAATCTCGTACCGAATTCCGTAATGCCGAATAAAAAAAAAATACGTACCCGATTCACTAAACGATACGTTACACACTAAAGTAACGTTCGAGTACTTTTACTAACGTCGTTTCGCGCGTGTACGTCATTTCTTCGTGGCCTAACGCCTAGCCCTTTACCGCTATCGCGAACGACACGGATTGGCCGTCACGGCCGACGATCGAGAATTTTCGTCGACCGAACGGAATATCGCGTTCGCCGACTTTGTGCGGCGACGGGTTCGGTGTCGAACAAACGACCGGAAAAATATTATAAACAACGTCGAACGCCACTGATAGTCGTCCGGGCGTCGTTTAGTCAACGTCGTTCGGGTTCCGACGTGAAACGTTTGGAAACGACCGGTGTTATTTATACGCGCATTTTCGTTTTTTTTTTTTAAAATACGCGTCACTTCGGTAAAAAAACGAAACAACGATCGGTTACTTTTAACGCGGTTCGTACGTTTAAAAGTAATTCGGAACGACATTACCCGCGAACGTTCAGTGCACCAAGTGCGAACCTTATCGACGATGGGCGATCATTTCGCTCCTCGTGCCGGGTATTCCCATTATTCGAACGGATACGACACACGTTTGGTTTTTTTATCGCGCAATCTCGCGCTAAATAAACATTCCGAATAAACTCGCGCGGGCTCCGCCGAAATGTACGTAGGAACGTTATAACGTCGTAAATCGACAGTTACGGCTGAAGCTCCGTTCGACGGATACTCGAATCGCGCGGGATTTCGGAGTTTTACGTAAATAATTAACGGTAAAATATTATTCGTTTACACTTCCGATGACGATTTCGTGCCGTACGAAAATCGTTTGTAACGATTATTATATAAGCAAGGAGACCACTCCGCCACCGGGTGATTGATTTCCGAAAATAGCGTTTCGAGATTTTTCGTAAAAGTTTTAAAATCGATAGTTTCGTGATTCGAAAAATCTCGGCTACGAATATACATTTGTGCGCGAAACCGATTACGATCGATCGACCGTTGCGTTTGTTCGGACGTCGTCGACATTCGGAATAACCGAACGAGTTCGGGTTTTACGGACTAGCGCGTCTTTGTATCGGCCGACGTTTAACAGCCACTTAGCGTTCGTAACAATTCAGGCGTCGCGGTCCGACGTTTATATTTTTTCCACCAAAAGTCCATTGTTAAACGGGACGAAAATGTTTTAAATCCGTCGCGTCGCCGTTAAAATCACGTCCGCCGTCGACGGGCGACGCTTAATTATTATTCTCCGGCCGACTCCTTTCGCGTTTTTCCCTCCTTAATTTCCTTTTATTATTCCCGACGTTCTTCTCCGGAGTTCGGTCTTCAATATTCCGAATTCCGCCGTCGGCATCGTATATATATATATATATATAGAAATAAATATACATATATATTCGTCGACCTCGGTTAGGCAATGCTCCAACGCGCGTGCTCCCTCGCGATTCGCGCGTGGTCGCCCATAAACAAAATTCTCGGTAAATTCTTCGCGAGAAAACGCATTATCCTCCGGCCATTACGTCCGTGACATTCTCCGCGCTCCCGGCAACCAAACGCGGTACCGGCTTCGGCCCGAGATACGGTTAGCGTTTCGTATTTGTTCCCGCTCCATTCTCCGGTCGCGCGGCCTAACGTGTAACGCGCGCACCGGTGATAATAAACAGTGTTGCCCGATTTCCAGACGAATTTCGCGACGTTCCGTTTGGTAGCGTCCGTTTGTCGTCCCGGGAAAAACGAGGATATCGTCGTCGTAGTGTTTTCGACCGTCTAGATAATTAACGACGTTTCATAATTTCACGTTACGTTTGGCGCGACATCCAAAACGTTAATGACCCACGTCGCGGTAACGGTAACCGGTATATCACGGTATGTATTTCGCGTACGCCGATAATTTTCGGGACGTTATTCGAAAATAACCGAATCAATTTTACTCCGTTTGCCGTGCTCGATTCGCGTCCGTGCCGGCTTAATCCAAATAGCCTCCGACGCGTTACTTCGTCGTATCGATTATTGTTTGTCACGGCCGCGACTATTCGGTCGGGCGCGTTTAGCCTGAATCAGCGCGCAGATCGAGTAGATTTTTGAAATACCTAAACCCGAAAATTGGAAAGTAAGTATTTCGAAGGTCAGAAAACACTGTTACGCCGCGTGACGCGATATGTCACGGCGTATAATCGACGGTGATAAAAATTACCTGTCACGTCGTCAAACTCGGTACTCGGAATACATACGTACGTCAGTTACCGAAATACCTTTATTAATTAATACCGCAGTGGCGTGAAAAATGACATTTCTATAAAATCGTTCATTGGCCGTCGAAAACTTCCTTCCCGTTATACCGGACCAATATTATGTTTATAAAATTTCCCTCGTCAAAGTGGAACGCTTAATCTCGTTTTTCGGACATATTTGACGTACTTATTTCCGCCCAAATAATCGCTTTTAAATCGTAAACGTAATCACCGTCTTTCGGCCAAATTCTGATAAAGTCCGAGAAAGTAATTACGGAATTTTAAACGAGGACCCGTAATAATTTTTACAATAAACGTTTAAAAAAAAAAAAATACTAAGCGGTTCGCTAAGCCCTTTATGGTTTTCCCTTACGGTCGTTTACGCGCGCGTGACGTTATTCTCGAAAATCTCGTCCGTAGCGTTAATTTTTTTATAAAATACGAAAATAATAAAACGCAAATTAATCTACGTTTTTACCGCTTGCGTGTTGTTGTTCCTTTTTTCTTAACCGAACCGTACTGACGCGCTTTATTGTACCCGAATTAAAAGACTAAACGCCCATTTAGGAAATGGCGATATCGCCATACACGTAGATCGACTTCGAAATCACTTCGCGGATAAAAAGACAAATCGACAAAACGCCCTTGCACATAGCGTCCCTGTTTAAGCACGATAAATATCGTATCGCGTCCGACTACGAATTTCGCGTGTACGTATTACGCGTGTTTCGCGCTCCGGCACTCGAAACCGATTACATTTTTCGCCGCCGATTTCCATTCCGTTCGTCGGTTTTGCGTTATTCCGCTTCTCTCGAACGTCGATTCAATGTACGCTGTTCGGTTTCGATTTTGAATTCAATTACCGATTTTAATTAACCCGAATTCGCGTAGTGGAAATACTACAATACCGTCTGCAGCCCATGTAATAAATTCCGATTAAAAATGTACGACGGGAATTCGGCGGTATAACAATAATCGCGGTGCTCGTGCTTAATCACGCCGTCCGGCGGTACGAATAAATTACTAAATACCCACGGAAGCAGAAACTACGTTTGTCGAACTGAAAAAACACGCCGCGATTTATATTGAGTAGTATATTCTCGTTGCGGTAAAAGTCGACTACACCTACGTAACTCACGCGAGCGATGAGTCCCGATATACGTTACATATATTTCTACTCGGTTACCATATTCGGTTTTCGAATTGTTTTAATTCGGTTCGCGGCAACGACGATTCCAACGTCTATTGGATTAATAAACGGTATTCGAAATTACGTTTCAAGGGTCGTTTAAAAAAAAAAAAACCCACCCCTCCGTTGTTTTTTTCTAAATGAAAACCGCGCTGTTCGAAACAGTCGCGTGTTGCGGTGCACATTTCACGCGTTTCGTGAAGTCGGGTCGTGCTGCCGATCGGCAACAGCCCCGCAATTTCGTACAGCCATGCGACGTTACACTTGACGAGACATCCTCTAGCGAAAGCCATATTTTCAAATAAATTCCGTCCGTCGATTTCGAACGTTGAACGTTTCGTCGTATTTAATGCGATTAGTTCCCGCGAATCGCTTTTTACCATAATATTTCTCCTACGGTTCATTTCCCACGGATCCACTGGACGTTTTTCTCCGTTATCGCGGAACCTAGAGTCTACGGCGAAAAGGAATTCTGACGGACGCTCGCCGAGATTGGCCGAGATATCGGCGAACGAATAGTGATCGGTGGGCAATGTGTTCGCCGGGGCCGTCGTGAAAACGGTACGACGTTATTCGTCTTCGGCTTTAACGGAACGCGCATATCGATCCGTTTACGAATTCGGCCAACTTCCCGGGCGGGTTATTGCGTTTTTAAAGCCGTTACACTTCACGGGACATCCTGTAGCGAAAGCCATATTTTCGGATAATTTCCGTCCGTCGATTTCGGACATTGAACGTTTCGTCGTATTTAATGCGATTTCGCCGAGTTTATTGATCCGATTAGTTCCCGCGAATCGCTTTTTATCATAATATTTCTCCTACGGTTCATTTCCCACGGATCCCACGGTCCGAAAATCCAATTACGCCAGCCTAACCGTTTACGTAACTTATCTCCCGGGAAAATAATTTAACTAGAAACGCGATAATAACTAACGGACGTTCGATTGTCACTGGGTCGTGAAAAATTCGATTCTTTCGTCGCGAAAATTCGGCCGACAAAACCGATTATACCAATACCGTATTCGTTTTAGCGTTTAAATTGTATCGTTCCCGTTTGGCGAGTAAGAATAAAAAAAAAAACCGTTCGTTTTTTTTTTTTTGAAAACATTTATTTAACAATTAAAGGTGCACGACGAAGTCCACGTATATTACTCATAAATCTTTTATCTAACTTTGTATATATTAAAATATGTTTAACGATAAACGTAACGAAATACCTTCAATAAAATTGTTTGGAATTTAACCAAAATTCCAAATAAAAATCGTACTTTGTCTGATTAATAGAAATGAAATTCTAGTAACAGAAAATTCCATATACAATGAAAATGAATATGAAAAAAATCGTCGCCGACGCGAGCGCCATATTTAACGTAATTAGTTCGATTAAAGAAATATTAAAATTATAAACGCGCATTTATATAGTATCGCGTTAAACCGAATGTCTTCGCTTGATAAAATTACGTTTTGGCGCCGCGTAAAAACGGTGGAGATATTACGTGGCCACCCACCAAGCAGCCCGTTAACTTCGTTAATTACCCAAAAACGCGTTCGATATTTTATGGCGATATCCAATTACGCGAACGATGAAATTCCCTAGTAACGTTAATTAATACGTCGTATATTTCGGCGTACCTCGATCAGTTCTACAGGCCATTCTAAAAGTGATCGATTAATTTTAAGAATAGACGCTATTTTTTTAAGTGCTTAATACGTCGGGCGAAATGAAAAAGTATGAAATAAAACGACGATTTTTCTTTCGAAATACTTAATACGAAAAATTTCGATACCAAATTAAAATCAAATTCGAAACTAACGATATAATTTTCTCGAGCAAATATCCTTTATAAAATTTTACATTCAAATTCATGGCAGACAATTTCATGCATTATTCATTATTTAAAACATATATATATATATATAACTGATATTGCAATTTCGTAACGCATACAAATCCGCTATTATTCTGGTTCATGTATATACTCGTCAAACTTTTCGAAAAATTTTCCAAACACAATACCCACTCGGAATTGTTTTCCAAATACAGCGACTAATTATAGCGACTTTTGAATTCGAAAGACAAACTACAATCTTGGGCCATATAACTCGTTTCAAGTGACAGAGGTAACGTTCGCCTTATTGTTTCGATTGCTCGTTCGTAGTTTTCAACAAAACGAACACCCATCCTCAATGCCGCGTTAAACACCTCCCCCCGTCCCGTGAAATACGTTTTTAAGTGTTTTTGTACGAAAAAGCAATAGTCAGTAAGTGCAAGTGTACTTGTACATAATACACATTCGGATTACAATTACGTGGCGATCGCCAAACGTTTAAATAATACGATTTCGAATGAAAAAAAACCGTTTGAACATACGGATAACGTGTAACGTTTCGGGTTTCGATTAATTTTCTCTTTTAGACTAAAGACTATACGCGCGAAAACAATAAAGTCCCGCGTAAATAAATTAAATCCGCCGTTTCTTTCGGCACTTCGGAACGAATCGATTAGCGTCGAATTCGGTTAGCGACGTGACAATCCTATTCTACCGTACCGTTTTCGTTTAAATTCTGCTCGAAAAACTACGGCCATTATTCGGCTGTTATTATTACGTGGTCGTCCGCCGCGACGCCGGACCATCAATAATGACCGTTGGACGTACGTGTTCACCGGTGCGTCACGATTGCCTGTCCGTTAGCCGTGTTTGCGTCGGCCGACAATTTCTACCTAAAATAACGCGTTCGACTTTATACGCCGTATGGAAAAATGTCCGGCGGTGGCCGCGACTAACGTCGACCGAATACGGGCATATCGTATCCGATCGTCGTCCGTCACGAACGACCGGCCGTTTTACGGGACAATATTCGCGGAATGGACGAAATAAAACAAACGTCTTCGGTTACGGGGAGCCACCGGACCGAATAGGAAATAACGCTTTCCTCCGCGGCGCGAAACGTAATAAATTCTTTCGCTCAACGTTTATGGACACAATAACGTTTTTAATTATTTATGTGTCCTCGGCGATTATAATTACTTTTTTAATTAAAGAGGATTATACGCGGAGGTTTTTCCGTCTGTCTGACGTGCGCGGTTATTTAGACGTCTTATAATTCCAACGTACCGATCGATTATACTATCTAGCGGCGCAATTAAAAACTCGAAAACAGTCTTAAATTCCTCGAAAAGTCGTAAAATCTTTCGAGCGTCCCGTTTCTACTTTACCCGTCCCCGGGCCCAAAACCTTACGCTTATTATTTATCCGTTCCGAAAAGTTTATTTCCGTAACACTGACCGTGGTCGGGCGACTTTTGTCGGTATATATCGTCACGTCCGTCATAAACCGCGAACGCTATTTTCGTGTTTATTATGAACCGTATCGTCACTTCGCGAAACTGATTTAGTCGTAGGTAGAAACGATAAAACGAAAATAACTGTTCGGACGATTCGTTCCGAGTAAATTTTATTCGCAAATATTTCGACCAATCGTTACGTTTTGTGTGTGTGTAATATTATCTGCCTTCGTTTATGGTTGAACGAGGATCACAATTTAACAAATCTACGCGTTTCGATACGAACGAATTTAAAAACGAAAACTCGATAAACATCATTTATAACGCCTTTATAATATTGTCGATTATAACGGTTTTTACCGTTTACCGTTCCGTTTTACGATTCCATTCGTACATCGTTTCGTTTTATGATAATTTAATAATATTGTTTATTGTTTTCCGTTACGATAGCCGCTATCAATTTCGATGGTTTTACGACGTATTTAACGTTTATAAATCGTCGCGTTGTTAAACCGTTATCGAGCCCAGTTTTCCACAACGACGACATTTCGGTACTACCGAATGTCTAGTTTCGATTTTAGGATTAGTTCCGTTTACGAGGCGACAACAAATTGCGTACCATTTGGTTGGGTACGTGAGTCGCTTCATTCTGCGTCATATCGTATTTGGTCGACGTTTATAAGAGGATCATTCGTTTATGATTTGTTAAAAACAAAAACAACGACAACGACGACGACGACGACTGAAAACAAAAGACATTAATAAATTTCACATATTTCGGTAACACATCGTCGAATTTCGTTTAATTTTTTAATGACAATATATTATATACGTACTCGTGAATGTATAAAAATCAAAAAAAAAATTGAACATCAAAATTGATTTTAAATACAGAGATTCGCAATACATATACATTATACATTTCGTTGCGTTTTATCACAAATTTTAATAATAATGTAATGTTTAAATTGGTTACCTGTCGCGTGAGAATTCTCGACAAAAATAAACATACCCAAACAAACAAAGATATCGTGCCATTCAATGTAACGTAGTTATATATATATATATATAATTTTAAAATATCTACCGAGCTGAATGGGGTAAACAATGAACACAGATAATAATGAACAACGTGGATTCAAAAAAAAATAACAAAACGAAATAATAATAATAACGTATAATCAACCTTCAACCGAAATAACTAAAATAAAAAAAGGGAAAACGCTAGTTCACTACAATCTCTAAATCGAGGGAAATATCAACGTTTCTAAAGAAAACGAGGGGAAAAACAATATTATTTTACTACGTAACGATCAATATATTTACGTAAAAAATTCACGTAAATTACAAATACACACTACGGCAACGTAAAATAACTGTATAAACACAATAATAATAATACTAGTAAACCGGTAATCCAACGTCTACTTCGGTAAACTATGTGAAGAAATATCCGTAAAAATACTAAGTAAATTGGTTTTCCGAAAAATGTCGACCGCGTAATTTACGGAATCGTCCAACACGTTTTCATATTATTCCGCGCGAAATTCGATTCCCGATCGGAAATTTGTATTTGCTCTTTCCTTTCGAGATCGTTCTTCCTGGGCCAATTAACAATACTTTCGCGTCCGTAATAAACACGGCGGAATGCGCGAATTGTCGCTACCCCAATTGGCGTATATAAC
>JAIPRN010003940.1:0-18000 GCA_025469175.1 Geopemphigus sp. TES_GeoC_2020 | reverse complement strand
CGGGGTTTTTTTTTTTTTTTTTTGAAAAGCGTAATGTCACTCGGCATGCGGTGTAGTACACACACGGTCGTTGTACACGGGAACGACCCGCCGGGTGGTATAGGTAAAACGAGACAAGACACCGCCCGTACGGGTAGAATATATACGCGCCGGGCCGCGTCAAATCATTTTTATAGTTTTCGGGTCTCTCGGACCAAAATATTTTGATACGCCGAGTTAATCGGTTCGCTCGCGAAACACAATAAAACTGGGTGGTGTGTGTGTGTGTGTCACCTCCGGCGCGTACTCTTCTTACGACGCGCGCGCGTACATATATTACGTACAATACGCGAAACGCGTCGTTCCCTTTCGGCGTATCTTCCGCCCGCCCGCCAACCATAGCCATCCGACCGACCGTCTCTTTTTCTACGCACGCACGCCATATCATTACCTCCGCACAATATAATATCGCGTCACGCTGTGTTTCAAAAACGGTCGTTAACTCTTCGCACACCCATCGCTACGCGTCTCTACCCACCCACCTCTACCTACCTACCGATCTATTTATATATATATATATATTATCGTATTGTGAAAATAATAACGTCCTACGCTAGCAGCTGCTGCGCCACGCCGCGTCGTGTATCCCGCGCAGCGACGACGACAATCCTATACACGCGCGCGTTCGTCGTCGTCGTCGGGCGATATTTACGTACGCCGTTCCCGGGTAAATGTTTTGACGAAATTCCGTCGCCGGCTGGACAACGGTAATCAATTAAACGTCCGAATACCAATTTTCGAGGCGGCCACATATGTCTCTATTCTCGGACCGGCGACGTTACACGTAACCATAGTCGCGTCGTACGCGTTCGAACCGTCCGTTTCCGAAGTTTCAACGCGCCACCACCACCGTTGTCGTTTTCACCCATTCCTACCTACCACCTACCATACCTAACCATCGCCGCGCTCACTCCTCTTCACCGTCACACCGGGCCGCCGATAAAACACGCGGGCCACGACGACGCCTTATTATTACCGGTAATCGTTATTGAAATATAAAGTGTATATACTAAGCGGAGGATGAGGAGGGTCTATTACGAACGTCAGTCGTAATTCGTACGATAATTTACGTCGGTAAGAAATAAACGGAAAGTCGGCACGCCCCCTAGACGATGTACGAAAATATAAGCACGAAAACGCCAAAGTACACGCGACAAGCGAGAGACGGGTGGTCCGGGAACGAAATTGTTTATGGGTTTTATTATTATTAGCCGGCACGAAACGAACAACGAAGATAACGTATCACGCGTCGGCCGTAACGTAGACATTCGCGTTTTGTCGATCGCCATCGGTTAGTTTTTTCGGTACGTGGCGGCCGGATACAAGTATTTCGCGAATTTCCGTCGGATCGTCCGGTTCGTTACGGCGAAACGTCTATTATTAAACCGCGCGCCCGAATCGGGCTAAAAAAACGCGTTCCCGTCGAACGCTCGTGGATATTAAATCGTACGCGCGGCCGGCAGTGGCTGCCGTATACGGGACAGCGACGCGCGTCCGCCAACGGACTATCTATTTTCGTCAGTTTAAACGAACGACGAAAAAAACGCACAATCGGCGTCGACTTTCCGCCCGGGAAACATTACCGTCGCGTGTGGTTTACACACTCGTCGCGCGCGTCGTCCTCTCCGGCCAATTCGTTTCGTCGTCGCACTTTCCTTATCGACCGACCACGTATATGCGTAACGTAACGTACACGCGTCGTACGTTTCGTGTATATCGAAAACGGCGCGTCACGGGACGCCAGCCAGTCTAAGCGTTTTCCAAACGAAAAAAAAAAAAAAAACGTTTCACCAAACGATTCGGTCACCACGAACGGTAACAACGCGGACGGACCTATACCGGTTCGTGGTCCACGAATCGTGGTTCATCGATCGCGCCCGTCTCAACCGCTATCCATCGGATGCGCGTCGTCGTCGTCGTCGTGTCCGCTCACTCGCGGCGTTATTCGTTCCGCGTTTGATACACGCGGACGCGATTATCGTATATCGTTCGTGTATAGTCGTGTGTGCGTCAGGTCGGCACGCGAAACCTATAGAGGCGCGAGCGGAATCGATAATTTTAACGCGTAACGTCGTGCTCGCCAGATGGGAGAGCAGGGAGGGCACACGACCGCGTGTTCGTCGCCGCCACCGGGTACATTGGTAACGGTAAAAAAAAAAAAACCGCCGAACTTATCCGGCCGACGATCGCGCGCGGTCAGCCGATAGCCACGCCGGTTCAACGCTTTTTTTCCAATAATAAATGGGCAATACATCCGCCGTCCGGAAAGCTCGAGAATAGCGGCCCTTCGGACAGTGAACACGGCCGTCGTTTATCGTTAACGAAAAAAACAAAAAACGACGAGCAATTCCGTAACTGTCCTTCCGCCATACAACTATGTCCCTTACGTCGGAATGTAAAGTGACGAACATTTTAACGTACTAAAAAAAAAAAAAAAGTGTCAGCGAATCGGACCGACACGTCACGCCGCCATTCGACGTCCGCCTGTATAAGAATGTAATCTTTAAATTATATGAAAATAACGAACACGGTAAGTAACGGCGGGTCAAACAGTCGTCCGCGGCCACGGGCCGTCCATTCGCGTGTTCCATTATTAGGCGAAATAAAAAACGAATATAAACTTTTGTCCGTCCTGCCGGTTTAACGCCTAAAAAACCGCGCGCGGAGCCTAATATACATCGGCCGGACCCACGAGGCGAATCGCCCACCGTCGCCGGCCTACGACGAACTCGGAACGACGGCGGCGCGTACGCGTCGTATTCGGGCCGTAAACTACGAAACGCGGATACGATGCGCAAAAAGAAAGTCCGGGCGGTATTTTACATTTCCCGTCGCGCTTAGCTCGCGTTTTTGTCGTCGTCGTTAGTTAGCCGAGGGACGACCGATTTTACCGGCGATTACGTGCGTTTGTGTTTTCAGGCGTACATGGGCGACGGCTTTTTCTGTTCGTCCAGTGGCCGCCGTGCCACCCTATTTTCGTCTTTCCGTTTCGTAACGTTTATTACGTACCCGTTTTCTTCTACTAAATTAACGACAGTCGTGCGTGCGTGTTATTGTTGTCGCCGCACCGGTTACCGAGCGTGTTGTTTACGGCCGTTTAACGTTTCCGACGGCGATAAACAATCCGTGTACATTATTTACGCCCGGGGAATAATTAATACGCACTAAACGAACGGCGTCTTGCTGCTACGACGGATGTGAACCCGAGCCGCGACGCGTACGATAATAATTACTCGGGCGCCCGCGCGCCTAGAAAGCGAAAATTCGAAACGAACAACAAAGTATACGGGAAAAACGGTTCGTTTTCGAACGGTTTTACGTCGTCTACTACGCGCCACCCTCGAGCGTCGTTCACGTTACGCGTGAAATAACGGCGTATTGAAAAACCACTCAATTTTTTCGTACGCCTAAAGGTACCGGGGTACGTGTTCGGTAAAACGACATTCGGGAACCGTGGCGAATTCGGTTTGAGGTTCGGGGGGACGGCCGTATTTTCGACGGTGGATTTACGCGAAATCCGATCGAGCTTGGTCCGCGCGTACGAGCGACTTAACGTATTAACCGTAAATGCCACTTCGGCACCTGCGATGGGAGACTTTGTTCGTACTGTGTGCCAGGCCGTCCCTCCGCGCGTGTCTTCCATTTTAGTTCCCTTTTGGAAAACGACAACGTCAATAACGTTATAAATCGCCCGTTTATCGATCCGTCGAGTAGTCGTCAAAATGTTATTATTAACGTACGTTATCGGTATTGATAAATACAAATAATCCGTTCCCCGACGCCAATTTTGTACTTTTTTACGGTTACGTGAATGCCGAACCGTCCGCTCGTAAAGTATACGGCGTTTTCTACGTCTTTTTAATTTTATTTAAATACGGTCCACTATCGTCTCTCTATAATACGCAAAATTTAAAGGCTCCCGAACACGATCTCTTATTCTTTTATTTTTCCCCTTCAAGTTTTTCCGTTTTAAGTTCTCGGTTTTTTTTCCCCTAAATTCGTACGTCGTATTTAGCCTATAGGTGCCGAGTGTCCGTCCACGCGATTTTGGTCGTCCGGTTGGGGACGACGGCTCTTCGGATATCGGTTTTCCGATCACGTTTCAACGTTTCCATCCACACGCACGGTGCCCGGCCAATTGCAACCCGTCTCACGTGGCTCATCGGGTCGTTCGGCCGTAGTCTGGAGGGAGTGGTGGCCAAGTGTCCTATGGTTCAAAGTGCCGAAACGCGTTCGCGACTTGCGCTATGAGTTCCGCGATCGGGATAGTAGAAGGAAACCGACACCGACGCGCTGTGGCGGTCGACGGACAACGTCCGTAGCGATAACGTTGGTCGCCGGACGACCCGTGGGCCCGGTTAATCGTCGCGGCCGCCGCCGGTGTCCCGGTTAACGAAGGGCGGTCGCGTTAATTAAAAACCTTCAGCGGTAGGGGATTGGTCGCGGCGACGAACGGAATTAGCGCGTGTACTACAACGCGGGGAGCGCTGGGTAACCCGGGACGATAATCGCGAATAACGCGAGCCGGGAGGACCGTCCGACGTCGTGCGCGGGGTAATGGAAAAAAGGGCGCGGGTCGGAGCGCGTTATTCGTACGTGTAGGAGAAAGGGACCGGGCGCCGAAGACGGCGGATCGCGTTCGTAATTTAACGCGTAAACACACGCGTTGGCCCGATAATAATAATAACAACGACAACCGATTATAATAATAGCGGCGCGGCGTGTACATACATTTTATTCAGACAACAGAACGGTGTGTGTGTGTGTGTGGTACATGGACGACAGAGTACGCAGCCGAGGGGAGAAACACTTAACGTCGTTATCGCGCGGTGTCGTGTGACTGTAAACCAACCCTCGACACGACCCCCGCGTGTGTGTGTGTGTGTGTGTACGTACACACGAGCATATTTACAACGGCCGGCGACAATAGTAGTAGCGCGTGCGTGTACGGGAACCGGTCGAGTGCACGAGAGGGCCCGCGCGCGCAGCTTATCGCGAAAAGGCGACGATCGACGTCGTGAATATATTAAACGCCTTTTTTCCACCGTCCCGTCGTCGTGCCCGCTACACGGCGTTGTGGCGCGCGTGAGCGAGTGCGCCTTTTTCGCGCCGGCGGCGGGTCGCGACCAGAATTAATATATCGTCGTCCTCGGCCGGCGACGAATCCGTCGCGCGCCCACGATAACCACGCGTCGTCGCGTGGCTGCGCGCCGGATAAACCGACGGGCGCGCCCGTGACTGTACCCTGGGCACTGAAAAAGGCCATTTGGAGAATGGCGCCTAATAAGGCACCCGGATTGGCTGGTATCACTGCTGCGGTCTTTAGGAAATCTTGGTCTGTTATAGGTTCTATTTTTACTAGGATTTTGGATAGATGCTTAAGTACGTCCACATTCCCAGACATTTGGAAAACAGTCAATGTAGTGACCGTACTTAAGGGGTCGGATAGGGATCCGAGTTTGCCCAAGTCATACTGGCCGGTTTGCCTGCTCTCAGTACCTTCCAAGGTATTGGAGAGACTGATAGTCGATAGGCTGACGATCGAGACGAGGGCAAACTTATCTGAGTTTCAACATGGCTTTAGGATAGGGCGATCGACAATCAGTGCGATCAAATCTTGTTTCAATTGGGTAGGCTAGAATAAGTTGTAGTAGGGATTTTCTTAGACATAACGGGGGCATTTGATAATTTAGGCTGGATCACTCTTATTAGGAATATTGTCGGTTTAGGAGCTTCTGAGGCTACTAGGAGTATCATTGAAAGCTATCTTGTTGGTGACGGTAGAGAAGTCTTCGGTTTCAATAGGTTTGACTAGGGGGTGTCCACAGGGTTCACAGTTATATCCAATTTTGTGGAATATGTCCATGGAGTATGGTCTTCGTTTGAATAGGGATAGTTTTATTAAAGTCGTTGCGTACGCCGATGACATAGCGGTGCTTGTCGCGGGTACGAATCTTGGCAGTGTTCAGACTAAGGCAGGAGACTTCCTGAGGGCTCTGTTAGGCTGGGCAGGGGAGAGAGGTTTAGCCTTCTCCTCAGGGAAGTCTCAGGCCTTGGCACTCAAAGGAGACCTTCCGCCGAGTTTCTCTATTCCATTTGGGAATGAGAATATCGTCTCGGCGGAGAAGGTTAGGTATTTAGGTGTGATTTTAGATAGGAGTAGGAATTTCTGGGTGCACGTTCAGACCGTGGCCGGAAAATCGGATCTGTTATATTCTAGGCTTAGGGCAGCATCGTCTGCAGACTGGGGTGTTAGACAAGCCACTTCGAGAGTAATATACAACGCAGTTTTTCTGCCACGTATCACTTACGTCTCGGAGATCTGGCAAATGGCGGTTAGGACCAGAAGGGCCGAAAGGCTTCTGAGTAGCAAACAGCGTAGGGCATTGTTGTCGATGACCGGGCCGTATGCCACGGTGTCGACAGACGCATTATTAGTCTTGGCGGGGCAGTTGCCTCTTGATCTCGAAATTCAATGGAATGCCTTTCTGAAGGATTCTAAGTCACAGTCCCATTCTGAGGAGGAGGTAAGGGGGCTTAGGGAAAATATCTTGGATAGATGGCAGGCTCGATGGGATAGGTCGGTTAAAGGCAGACGGACTTACGCCATGCTGCCTGACGTTAGGAAAATACTTGGCATTTTGGACCACTACACGACACAGTTCTTGACCGGGCATGGGGATTTCAATGATAAGTTGAGGTCCTTCCGCCTGGTTGGGAGTGCGGAGTGTAGGTGCGGACTAGGCGACGAATCAGTCGAGCACGTTCTCTTTGAATGTTCGATTCATGAGAGCGAAAGGGTTAGGTTGAGGAACACCGTCTGTTCAACAGACGGGTGTTGGCCGTGTTCGACCAGCGTGTTTTTGGACACAAGGTCGAACTATCAAGCATTGGTTAGGTTTTCTAGGAATGTACTTAGGGCAAAAAAGGGTCTGGAGTAGGGTTTTTCGAACATTCGGTTAGGTTATTCGATAGGTCCGTGATCTTGATATGTCCGAGTTAGGTCGGAAGTCATGGCCCACCGCTAGCCGGCATGGTAGCTAAAATAGCGGGTGGAATGCGCTGTAAAAAGCGCTTTCCGGGTTGACCCACCGACGTCAACTTAAAACCTCGTCGGTACCACGGGGATGGGGAGCCCCACTACACGCCGAACCGGCTTGCCGCTTCCGGAAGTAGTGCCCCAATCTTGGCTGAGGCGCCTTTCTTGGCTGAAACGTGGTGGTTGTGGGACAGGCGCCAGAAGATAGTAGATTCCTCCAAAACCTACTTACCCGATGGGGGATCGGGTTTTTACGACGCTCGTCGTCCCGGTCCAAAATATAGGGTACGGACCTTCTACGGTCCGGTGCCGGTGGTCCTTATGACGACCCGTGACGAATATTTTAGTCACGAACAGCGACGTACCTTGAGTAGCACCAAGTGCTAAGAGAAGTTACGGCGTGGTATGGCTCAGCCATCCAAACCAAGGGAGTCATCTCTCGTGTACCCCGGGCAAGTTCGTCGCCGTGCCCCCGCGTGCAGGCTCTTAGAAACCTCCCGAAAATTGTCGGGCCAACGTGTCGATTACAAAACCGGTGACCGGCCGGCTCGCTCGCGGATGAAAAAGACGACGGGTCCCCAATCGTAGCCTAAATCGTCGGGCGCCCGTTTCTTCTTGCGAACCGCGAAACACGCGCCCGGTGCATGATCATCATTACGGTCGATAGTTGCCCGCGTCAAGTCGGCGCGGTCATACACGTTTGGCACGACGGGCGGAGTAAACGAAACGTTTACGAAATAATTCGGAAATCGTACGAAACGTAAATGACCGATTTACGCGCGCTTTTTACGTCGTCGACGCGAAAATCGTTCTCGCGACGTCACGACAACGACGACCGGTGAATATAGTTTACGGCTCCAAAACGAAAGTTGTAGCGCCATCCCCCCCCCTCAACATCGCGTGATCACCGTGAGTATTGTACGAAACGTATAACGGGCGTAGTAACATTCACCAGGAGGGCTATTAAAACGTTTCCAGTGTCCGTATAATCGTTTCGTTTATTTTCGAAAAATCTACGCAAATTAATTATGCATAACGACTAATGAAGAACCGTCGTTTCCACTTTTTAATTATTAACCGCCGCCGCCGCCCGAGTGTATACGTGTGCGTATATATATATATATATATATTTAACGTCCGTAAAATAGGCGAAGCGTTTTTTCTATCGAAACGACGCGCGGTAGTTTACGTTGAATTATTAACGAATTGCGTTCGAGAGTTATTTTTAAACGCCCGTTTATTATTCCCGGAACGAACCCGACGGATAATATCGCGTGTTCATTCTCGCAATAATAACTATTTTACCGGCGGTCGCGGTATAAACGAATGTTTTTAATTTTACGATTTTACCTAGGCGGTGGTGGTCTTGATATCTTTTATAAAAAAAAAAGAAAACCGTCCGACTCGGTCGTTTATATTTTTTGAAATTTTAAATCTCACTCTTAAGTGACACTAATGCACGGGGGGGGGAGGTTAATCGTCGTAATCTCGCTGTAATTTTTGCGTTTCTCTTATCGCGTACACGCTTCTTGCACTCTCTAGTACGGATTTGTATATTCGCCCGTAAGAAATAAAACGAAAAACGCCCGCTAATCGTAAAAATAAATAAATCGCCAAGTTACCGAGGACGTTTCCTCAAGTCTCGTCATTCCCCGTTATTATATTCGTTCGGCACGTACCGTCGAGCTGTACGTGAATCGTACAAAACGAAAAAAAAAAAAAAACGAAAGTTTCAAATTCGAACGTAGAGCGAAATTCGCGTCGGCTTCCTTACGGCGACGTGTTGAAAAATTCAAATTTCGTCGGCGTTCGGTTATTTTTTTCGCGCGATACGCAATTTCCATTCGGTTCGGCGTCGTTCGCGCTCTTTTAATTCGCCACGATTCACGCAATGGGCGATCTTCTGCCGCGGTATTCCTTAAGCGCGCGTAGTTTGTTCCGTTTTAGGAATGATCCGCTTTCGAAACGGGACCAAAAACATACGGCAACCGGGGTAAGTAACGCGACGCGTATATTCGTCGTTTACTACGCCACTGCCGTTGTACCGTAAATCACGAAACGGATGTTTGTACTCTAAACGGAAAATCGTGTACACGAAAATGAACGCGACGAGTTATTATTATCCGCGAAATAATCGAAACCCTGAGCGTAATTATTAAAACGTCGACGATTTACCGGTTACCCCATCGGTAACAAATCGCGACGTCCCGCGTATATATATATATATGTATTCGATACGCTTAAGGCGCGAACGGTGTAATCATATAGGCGGTGTAGGAGGGATGTCTTAAGCCGATTACGACATTTTCCGGCGAACCACAGGGACACGGTGGAACGGGGGGGGGGCGCATGCGCAGCTGCGGCGATTCGCACGGGCGAATACCGCGAGAAGAACGGCCGAGACCTGGACGACGCCCCCTCCGGCTTTTTCGGCCGAAGGCGCGACGCCGTCGCGTGTGTTCGGCGCGGCACCAGCGGACTGCACGCGTTTTTCGCGTCGCGCCCTCGTGCGTATAACTACGAATACGTCGCCGTATTCCTCCTCCTGGTCGTTTCCCGCGCGTTAAGTTAACCGAACCGGACAGCAGGCGTCGATGACGGCGATAGAACATGCCACCGAACGGCAAAGGCAGGCCGCTCTTGGCGTGACAACTCCGTCGTGGCCGCAGGAGGAGACAAAGGACGACGTAAATGACCGCACCGTGGCAGAGGATTGTCCTGTCACCGCGCGATTGTTTTCTTAGGAAGTGTTAGTCATTAAGAATTATCGTAAATTAGATTCGATGTCCGGGGGGGGGGGGGGGGGAGATAAAACAACGCGGAGATACCCGCCTTTGTCATTAAAGACGTACGTTTCGTAAAACCATTTACTTAAATATTGTTTTTCGAAAAAACGATGGCGACTGGTCCGAAGAATTATAGCCTTCAGGCGTAAGTGTATTATACGAGTGTATTGCCGATACCGCGTTAAAAATAAACAACGGTTAATCTAACCGTTCTTCCCCCCCCTCCCAACCGGGCAGAACGAACGCGAACGGTAGTTTGACAACGAAACGTACGTACATTTTCGTCCGTCGGTGACGAAAATACTGCGCGGAGAAAATCGCGGGCGTTTTACCGACGAATAATAAATAATAATAACGACGCGGGCGACCGAAGCTTCCCGTCGAGAAACGCGCCATTACCATCGCGCGCGCGCAATGAGAAACGAACGGAAATTGTGACGACGGCGGAAGGAATACCCCGCCGGCGAACGGGTTGGTAATATTTGAACTACGAAACGCGGCGATAAAATTTTCGAAAGACGTTTGCCGGAGAGCACTTACTACGTTCGACTTGCCGAATAATGATCGTCGAAAACGAAAAAACCGTTATATCGACACGCGTCTCCGTATAAGTAAACGGCGCGGTAATAACACGTGCCGCGGCGCCGTCCGTCCCCTACCGTAAAGTTTTTCCGAAAAAAAAAAAAAAACGTTCCTACGAACTACGGATTCGATAATTACCGTGGCCTCGTCCCGTCATTACGACGATAATTACTACGGTCGCGGCGAAATATAATTGACGGTTATACGATTTCCGTTAAGTGTACGTTGTACGTCCGCGGAAACCGATCTATTATTGAAAAACGTTTCGGGCCAGCGTATTCTCGACGTTCTTCCCTCCCTCCCCCCATCATCCAATCCGTCGCGTCGTCCGTGGTCGTTTTTGCCACCGTCGTGGCCGGTTCGCGTTGTACACGCGTTTCGCCGAATCGCGGTTCCCTCCTCCCTTTTTCTCGCGCCCGTCCGTTTCCCGGTGTAGTCGACGGGGGTGGGGGGTGTATGCACTTTTTCACGAAATCGCCGTCAACCTAACCCGCCGCCGTTTGAACGAGACACCGTACGAATAGAGATAGGTGTGAAATGTAAATTGTTTTCGTCGCACGATTTTACGTTTCCTGCGTCGCCGACCGGGTAACGAATTTCGCCGGTATTGAAATCGATCGGACGACCGATGGAAACGAACCGTTCGAAAATCGCTACCGCACACGTTTCGTCCGTGTCGGTCGCCGTTACGTATAAAACGATATTTTTTTAACCGTCGACGTTCTCGGCCGTCCATTATCCCGGTACGACGACGACGACGACATATTTTCTCGCCCGGCGACTTCTTCGTGCTCCGCCGCAAATCGTTTAGTTCCGAAACAAAACTGTCCAGCGGTCGTGGCGTTTCTTCGCACCACCACCATCGTCCGCGTGGTCTTCGTCAAGTAATCCGCGCACCCGACCGATAGCGCCTTTACCTTCCCGTTTAGTGACGTCCGCACTAACGCGAACGGGTTTCTATTATTTCAATTGGCTTCTAATTAGCGTCGCCGGCGCGCTTTATTCGTTAATTGCTCGTTAACTACTATCGCGCGGACGCGTCCTGTCGGGCGGGGCCGCCGATCCCGATAGTCCGTGCGGTGCAATGCCGCGCGTATTACGCAATCGAATGTTTCGGAAACATAACCGAACGTAATAAACACGCGCTCTATTAAATTACCGTCGTTCGGACGTCCGAATACGTCACAACGCGGTCGATTGCAGTCTTCTCGAGGCCCCAGCCGTTAATACGGAAAATCGGAACATAATGACGACGGCGGTATCGAATACGGACGAAACGAGCCGCTTCGAATATTGAATCGATCGGTTTTACTTATCCCTCTGGAAAGAGCTCGTTTGGTATTCATTTCCAAAAAGTAACGTCGAAAAAAACTTTGAATTATTTTAAAGAGGGCGTAGCGACGTAACCTTACATTTGAATAGATTTAATGCATAGCCTAGGTCGCTCTAAGGGATCTGGTTTTGGATGGGTCCGGCTACGCCGCCCGTCCGTATAACGGCTATAGCCCGTTTATTCTTCTGGTCCGGTAGACGTTTTATACATTTTTGACTTTTCCTATTCCGCCTAACCCGGTTAGCAAAAACGGTCTTTTCGAAACGTTCCCGACCGGAAATTGGACGGGTCTCTCGCACGTTAGGTTCGACGTGATTGGTGGCGGTGAAGGTTTCTGGAGACGATGGTCTCCGCGCGGCGGCCTGAAGGTTTACCGAACGTCGTTAAACACGAAAATTGTATTTCGCGTACCGGAGGGAACCACACTGGGTGGCTTGGCGTTTTGTTCGAAAATCGTGAACCTGCTTAAACGGCGTTTTCATCGAATTGTCCGAGAGCGACGTTACGTACCACGAACGTAATTCCGTTCGGAGTTGTTCGCGGACCGACCCGGCGTGCTCTACTCGGCAAAATTACATATAGGCCCACGGCGCGATTCTAACGGGAACCGAGTACGAATTTTGCAGAAAATTCCGTTAAACAAATCGTAGCCTGTTTGGTGACGATAGATCGGTGCACGAAACGCGTAACGATTCCGCCGCGCGCCTTAAAACGGGATTCGACGTCGTAAAAAAAAAATACGAACTTGAAAAAAGCAAACAAAAAAAAAGCCGTAATCGATTTGATTAGTTTTCGCGTTGGTTCGATTACTGTACGGCCGATTTATCGGCGACGGTTTATAACGCGTAGACGTCGTCGAATTAATAAAAGGAATTCGATTTCCTTCACCCTCCCCCGACAGTCACCACTCGTTGATCGTCACGGCCGGCGAACGTAAATATTATTAACAATAATACGCTCGTAGTGGTGCCACACACACACACACACACACACACACACACACTTCGCCGAAAACGATTACGTCAACGGGGACGTCGTCGTGCCGGCGCTTTTCCCCGCGCGCGTAGTTGTGCGGACGCGGTAAATTGAAAATTTAAAAAAAAAAACCCTCCCTCTCCCACTTTCCGACGGGCGAATTGAATTCGGAGGGAGCGGCGCCCGTGTCGTCGTCGTCGTCATCCGCAGCGCGCGGCGAGCGCCGATAGTGTAGCGTAGCGAACGCAATAAAACCGTTAGTAGCGACCCGTCCGTCCGTCCGCCACGAAAAGGGGTCGATTAAAATAACTACACGGTACGCGCGTGTCCCTTATACGCGGCTACAACTTCTACTATTACACGACCGTCGTCACTCTATATACACTCTATACACACACACACACACACACACACCAGCGTATTGTGACTACGGTACAAAGAATTTCGCGCCCCTCTGCCGTTTCTACCCTCTCCAAGAGCCGGTGTTGTTACACACCCGCCGGCGGAATAGAATTGGGGCTTTCACGCGAATTACCCGCGCGTTTCGTCGTCCCGTCCGTGGCCCGGTAAAGTCGTCGTCGTTGTCGTATCCCGTAATACACCGACGACCATCCCCAATATAACGGCGTGTCCCCGGTGTAGTCGCGATTTTCGTTTGTTTTACATTCGTCCCTAAATCCCTTCCCGGAGAATTTAATCAACGACGACGACGAACGCCCGTCGTAGTTATCGAATTCCGCGACCACCCAACCATCCCGCCCGCCATCGTACCCCGTCACGGCCGATTCGGTCGTCGTTACGCGCACTCTCTTATGAATAGCGGCGCGCGGTAGAGGAGTAGTAATAGTTTTGATCGGCACCCGGCGGACCGGACCAATTGCGTGAAAAATTAAACGGCGTCGGTTTACAATTTTGTAACGACAACGACGGTACCACCCCCTCCCACCCGGACTGCGTCACCGAGCACCACCAAAAAAAAAACACCGGCCGCCCGGACAATCTCTCGGCGCACGAGTTCGAGCGGACGTAACGCGTGTGGCGAACAAAAAGAAAAAACGCGACGAATTTAAACGGCGCGCACGATGGACGCACGCGTTGTTATTATCCGTCGGCAAAAAACGATTTGGGGAAGGGTGGGGGGGGAGGAACGAGAAAATTGGAAAAAAAGTCGACCGTGAGTAACGTTTTAAACGAGACGACGGCGCGACGTTATTATTTACGTACGCCGTATGGGAGGGGGGTGGAGGTGTGATCGGCATTTTCAGTCTACCGCCGACTTATCGCGCGCGGCGTGTCCGTTCGGTTTCGTGCGTTATACGTCGGAACAACGAACGCCGTGTCGTCCGTTCTGGCCAAACTTTCGAAAATCGCGCGTCCGAGACAAACGCGTCGTCGGCGTGCTCATCATCAATCCACACGGAGGCATCGCCGCGTTTTGCTGTTAAAATAATTACCATTATTATTTCGGTATATAATAACAATCGTTATCTCAAATCAGTCATTGACAATACGTTTTGGGAAGTTGGTTGCCTTTGGTATAAAATCGCGATTTCACGACGGAGTTAATATTACCGACGGTTTTTGTTTTGTTTAAAAATTGGTAAAAACGCTACGGAAACTTTCGGAATCGACTTTTGAAAGTGTTTCGCGGAGCCGTTGTGAAAACTTCCGACTGGTTCAAACGTTTTAAAGAAGGTCGGTTCTATCCGTCGAACATGACCGTCGCCTTTTTGGGCGTCCATCAACATCGAAAACAAACGACGATTACCTTTGTTCGAGACGAAATTAGATACGATCGGACCGTCAGAGATGTGACCAACGACGAGGTTGGCATATCGATCGGTACTTGCCGTTCGATTTTATCGAACGAATTAGGCATGAAACGAGTGTCCGCCAAAATTGTAAACCGAGAACTAAGAAATCGGGTTTCTAACGACCCAAGTTTTATAAAACACAACTATTACTGGTCACGAAACACGGGTCGTATACATGGATATGATCCGGAAATCGTAGTTCAATCGTCGCAATGGAAAACCGCAAACTCGTCCAAAAACACGTCGTCGTCAGATCCGGTCAAACATTAAAATCGGCGAACGTTCTCGGTTTTTCGCCCGACTTAGCCTCTCTGTGTATTTTCGTTCGTTTCCGAGACGTTTTAGTCTTTTAGTACCGTCAAAGGCCAGAGATTCGAAAACGTTTAACGGAACTGTCCATAACGCGACACAGGAGCTACGATAAAAGGCCTACAACTATGGAGGATATTCGAAGGCGTTTCAAAAAGTGGCGAGACCGTTGGGAGCATTGAAGCCAAAGGACACTATGTTTCGACGGTGATCCGTTTAAACAATTTGCGAATTCGATACATAATTTTTGTCTGGGCGTTTATTGAACACGCGCGCCGGACGAGTACCGCGGAACCGGTTGTCTACGGTTAGGAGAGTATACGGGGCGTAAACGACGACGCTACATTCCTGGTCACGCGCTACGATTACCGATGACGGGTAACTGGCCGACCGTCGTCGACGCCGTGAAATACGAACGGAACGGCCGCGGGTTTCGCGCACTCGTAAACGAAGTCGGGACGAATTAACCGAACACGGAAACGCGAACGACGAATTTCCGGCGAAACTTGGATGTGGTGGGGGCGAGTAGGAGTGACCACGTGAGCTGGACCGGCCTCGCGTCACTCGTGGACTTCGTGTGCCGGCGGTGCTCCTAGTTGCGCTTTCCGGATCGAAGAATGGGAACGCCGGTTCGGATATTCCGCGGCGTATCGGAAAATCGTCGTACAGTGGCGCCCCAGAGAGAGAAACCGTATGATGATGCGACGTTCATACCCTCGGTCCCGTCGGAAGAAAGTTGAGGCGCAACCGGCCCCCGGCTGGAGAAACTCGACGTACGCCGTGAATTTTCGCGAGGGGGTGACGACGAGTCGAAAAACGTCGTAGAACCAAAAACACCTAGGTGGCGGCCGTTTTTTACGTTTTCGACGTCCGTCACGAACGCCGTTTGTGTTACTTTTACTACGCTGACGTTCTCGAACGGTTACGGAATGGGGCGCGCGCGACATTGACCGAGCGCGTTCGCGAAGTAGCGTTGCGGACGCGTTCACCGAGACAACGTGCGCCTCCTTGGTCCATTATTTTATAACGTTTTAACTACGTCGCCGCCCTCGGGATTAGTGCATATTCCGATCCAGTGTCCCGTCCCCGGTTCGTTATTTTTTTTTTATCGCAAATACGTTCCCGAGGAGTCGCCGCGATCAATTCTAGAAACGTATCCAACGTTCGCCGTTCCCTACAGTCCCACAAGGTACACACGTCCAATATATACGCGGCTTTCGTAAATGTCGCGATACGATCCCGGTAATGTCGACGATAAATTGAAATCGCGCGTATTTCGCGTCGATAGTTTTTACTCGTAATTGGCAAAATAATTACGTACTAAGTACGAACCCCTACCGTACGTGTTCTCGGCCCTCGCGGGCGTTAAATAAAACAACAATACGATATTCGATTATTCGAATAATTGGCGAACGCGTCCGACAGACACGAGCCAGCGTCAAACGAAGAACTACTCGAAAACCCGAAAAACGTCGATACTTAAATATCTCCACCCCCTCGTCCCTGTAGACAACAAACGCAGGAAGAACGTCGGCGGAGGAGATTACGCGAGAACCGGCGTTCCCGTTCGCCGGGACGATCGCGGCAAGGGACACACCACGATGACGAGTTTCTCGAAATCTTTCCCGCACGAATCGAGCCACTGCCCCCCCCACACACACACACACACACCCGCCCGTTTAGTTACACGGCGACAATGTCTCTCTCTGGACGTCACGCGCGGTCGGCTCCAATATCGCCGCGCGCGGCCCGTCTAACCTTCGGCGCCATTCGCGTTGGCCATCACCGGGCACGCGTAACGATAATTCGTTTCGTTCCGCGGTCTCGAATACAACTGTGGAATAACGCGCGCCTACGTGACAAATGAATCGGTAACACGCGCGTTTATCGCGCGTCGATTTACGAAACGCGAACTGTCGTCGACTTTTACGTCTATTGTCCGTTGTTACGACACAGCCATATCGGATTCAAGGTGTACGCGCCACGATCGATTGTCTTAGGTCTTGGACCACCGGTACTCGCCACGCTTGGTCTCTGTACGAAGAGAAACGAAATATTCGTTCGCCTTACCAGCACCGGAAACGATGTAATAATCACGGTGTCGTCGTTTCTCGGTGGTAAACCGCGCCGCCATAGCGAGTACACCTCGGACAACCTGATTGAGAGGAGGAGGTCCTCTCTTCTCCTGACGTCGTCCAGCGGTGTTTCTCGAACGGTGTTATCTCCCCCCCCTTATTTCCGTTTAGGAATTACTCGATTTAAATATTCGCGCCACGTTCGTTTTTTTTTTTTTTAATTTCTTTCCTACTTACACGTACCTTGGTTATATCTATCGTAACTGCCGGAATTTATTACCGAGCGTACGGGGGCCAAAACACTCTATTTTTTCGTCTCGATAAAAAAGAAAACGCGCCTCCGTGTCGGCACTCCCGCGTATTCCATTTTCTGGGCGCCGCCGTTGGCGAAAATTGACGCCGAGAACGTCTCGGTTCGACCGTCGTTATAATTAGGGCATACAGCTCCGCCGTACGTACACGCGACACGCGTGGCGACAAACAAAACTCGACCGCGTCACGACGCGTAAAGGACACGGCCGTCTCGAATATCGGTCACGGTAAATAGTGTACGAAAATACGCCGACCGGTTTGAACGATTTCGTTTTAAACGGATCAAAAGAAAACACGTCCAAGCCAACCGACCGATGTCGGTAGTTTTTCCTCGAGAGACAAAATCGAAATCGGGTCGCGGAATGCCGCCGTAATTTTGGCGCGGTCGACATGTTGGCGGAGTAGTAAATCAACGTCGCGCCCGATCTCGGAATAATCGAAACGCCAACAGCAGCCGGACGACTTCCGGCGTCGATTGGCTCGCCGTCCGGTTTACACGACCACGACGACGACGAACGCAATGTGTCGGCGCGTAAACATTAACGGGACGATCCAAAAGCACTTACGACGACGACGGATACGGTAGGCCCACGCGCGCCGCCGCCGCCGATCGACTTCCCGCGTTAATTGAAATCGGAAACGCGGGGCGACGACGTACTCGTATCCGCCGTCGATTTCGTTTAAGACGCGTCGTTCGTAAACAAAAAAAAAAAAAACAGACCGATCGGCCGGCCGC
>JAIPRN010003939.1:0-18000 GCA_025469175.1 Geopemphigus sp. TES_GeoC_2020 | reverse complement strand
TTATATATATATATATATATATATATATATATATATAATTTAGCTTATTTAACAAAACTATTTACTGAACACTATACTGTAGAAAAACTTGCAAATATCATCAATATTTGAAAATCAAAATAGTTTTGTCATCGATTTTTCAATATTTGAATTTTTGTTTTTTAAATTTACAATCTGTTAAATTGACAATAAGTTATTATGTTGAAAGATTAAAATAACTTGAAATGACATGACTTGAGGGAAGAGACCCATTGGTAACACCCTCATTAACTTTGATAATTAAATATGATTAGCCAATGTTTTTTTTTTTGTTAAATTATTAAATTGTTGTAGCAAGTTACGTGACCAGTTTCTTTGTAGCGGCATATAGGGTTTTCAGGTAAAGTGAGAGATGACATTTTTTTTATAAGGGGGTTTATGTGTGAGTAGAGACTATTATGAAATCTTTTATAGTATGATGAGGTTAGTTCTTTAACAATTGAGATATTATATATTTGAATATACACAATTTTTTTTACGAATTATAAATTAATTTAAACTACTATTTAATCGCTAGAATGGTTTCGTTAGGTTTTTTCTAATTATTGCGGTCAATAATGAAAAAAGTTTTGGAGAAAATGTAACTATCGTCCAAACAAAAACGAAACAAATAATTATTTTAGTATTTAAATATTTCGATTTAATTAAGCGTTTTTACAATTAAATTAGCCCGTTTCTTAATTTACGTTTAAAAAACTAAAAAAATTTCAGTTCGGAAAGTAAATTAGTTTCAATTAGTGACTAATTTGATTTTAATTACTTTCCTGTATGACGAAATAATTAATTTATGGTTAAATTTTTATCTAGAAATTTAATTGTCGTTATGTTAATGAAAAGAACGATTCACGTGCGTAAAACACATAAAACGGAACGAGAACTAGTATAGGAGTATCAGTTCGTATTCCGCATATATGTCAATCGATGAAACCAAAACCGAAAATCGAAATTATTTCCAACTGTGAAAAATCGCGATAGATAAGAATATACGTTTCCATAATAATGGATAATCGTGGGTGCCGTGTACTTTGTGTATGCGCGCGCGTCACTAGAACAAACACTTTGGATCGAAGAATAAGGCGAATAAAATCGTCGAGACGATAGTTTTAAACATTACGTACTCACTATGTTACGACAATGGCTACGTGAAAAACGACGTTGTACATGGTGTACGTCGAATATACGAAAATCAAACGATCGTAAAAGTAACACGACATCGTGAAGAGGCCCATGGTCGCGGAACAAAACCCTGTGAACGCGTCACCGTACACAGTCCAATCACATTGCACTTTGCAAATTAGATAGGATCCCACGGCCCCTGTGAAAGACGCGTGTGTGCATTATTAATATATTAAACGGGTAAATTCAAATTTTACTTGTACCGCGGAAATAGCGTACGAACGCCGATGAAACGGGCCCGCGCGCGTCCAAAAATTAGTAACGAATTAATCGCGATTAGGGTGTATAATGTCATCCATCTCTCTCGGGCGCGACTACCCCGCCGTTAGTTACCTTTCGCAACGGTTAACCGTATGACGGTGTTTCGAATTTTCGACGTTGCGCGCAAAATTATATTTACACGGACGAAATATATATATATATATATATATATATATACAGAAAAGCGTTTCGAGACGTCACAAAAGAACACACTGTGTTACGTTTCGGGACCGATAGTCGTTGAGACGGTTGACACTGAAGGATATATATATATTATAGAATGATTCGTTTACGGGTGGTTTGAACGTGTGCGTAAAATGAAACGAGGATAGTCGGTTCGCGATCGATTCAAATGGACAATAGATAATTTAACGTTTTTAACCCGAGATTGTCTTAAGATTTATATACCCGGAGGCCAAATGTTCAGGTGCACTATACCAAATCAATAGTGAAACCGTAAGAGGGCCAAAGGTTATTAATGTGACGGCGCGAAATTATGGACAGAGCCATTGAAGCTTTTTTTCAGACAACACTGAACTCTATACCGCGCTATTAAGTCACGAAAAAATTATTTCGTTACGTATACAAACTTGATTAAAAAACCGACTTCTTCTTATAAACGCATAATACTATTCGAATGATAATACGTATGATTAAAGTTATATTTTTAAGTTATTTAATTACTTCTAAGAATTTAAATCTGTTAAGGAAGAACGCCTTCATTATGCTGTACAATTGAAGAAGAATTTTTTGTCCGATTTTAAATCAAAAACGTACGCGACTAAAACGTTTCGTTTTATTAAATTGTTCGAAATTGTTTAATCGAACGGTTGAACAATTTCCGCGTTTACTTCCAATTTCTTTTCGACGTTTCTAATTAATTTTCAGTCGATAAAGATACATTTAAAACAAAATTACCACCGTATAAAAATTATCGTACAAATTGACAAACCGTTTGATATATACGGGATGGAATTATTTAATGAACGTATTCTTCATTCAGAAACGGAAGTTACACGATAGACTTCGTCACTAAAACTTTTACCGAATATGCTTGATAATAACGTTAGTGAGACATTTATGGTAATATTGCTTTATGTATAACAGTAAGGATTATATTTGCATTGCCAGTAACAATTACGACGGTTGATCACGACTGTTTTCAAAATTAAAATTCGTTGGCGATTATTCGAGAACTATTTTAAGCAAAAAATAACGACGAACTTGGCAATCCAACGTGAATAATTATCAACGGAATCGACTTTGACGACATGATTGACATATTTTCAGAGAGCGAATCGAGAAAAATTAGTTTTCAAAAATATTGAAAGTTTTTTTATTTGCCGATAGCGAGAATCGTATGAAATACGAGAAATCCTCTTTGAACGTAGGAATTTATGATTTTGCAAAAAAATTATTCGAAATAGTTATTTTTACTTTCCAAAGTAAACCGTCGATACTGTTCCGATATAGTAATAACAACGGTACTCTTTTTTTTGACAGAATACCTTATTATTATTAACGATGGTAAATTACTAACCGCACAACGTAGCTGTTGCCTCGGCATATCCATTCGAAAAAACATCGCGATTGCCCGGCTTGTTAACGAGGTACGGGTACAGTACGTTCATGTTAGATACAACTTACAATAACGAAAATATTAATAATACTTGACGCGAATCGTTAAAATGTATGACATATTTGATCTCGAGAACGATCGACGTTTGATTTTTCACGGTGATAAATTAATTGTTTGCGGGTGTACGCGAGTGTGCGTAAATACTTAATTCTGTCCTCCTTAAATACGGATATATATTATTTAGTCTTACATATTTTACGTCATTATATGCGAATGTGTCATCGTCGCCCTTTAATAATATCGACACAAACGAGACAATGGAACGAAAATACCTTAGAAGAAAATAAATAAATAATTTTACGAAAATGTACCTGGAAGTACGATCACATGGCTACCGTGTACCAAATAGACCTTTTAAAAACAATCGCGTTTGTGTACGAAATTTTGAAATCCGTCTATAGTTTCTCGAAGAAAATCGCCACTTCGCTGTATTTGTCGTCATGATCTAAATGGGCAAGAATAAAGAAAACAAATATGTATATATAAATCGTATCAGTGGCAAAATTTGGTCAAGGCATCGTCGTTTTTGTAGCCCGTTTATGGAATAGTGTTTTAGAAAAACCGTTTTTTTTTTAAAGCTTACGGTTGCCAGCGATGTTTTTCTCGTAACGTTCCTCGGTATAATATTTTATACTTCGTTCGAAAAGCCTAGACTTTTCATTCGATCCGCTCGTTTCGAAATAATTTTGTTTTCTTTTAACTGGTGGTAACAGAGAAGCGCAAATCGTCGCCAAAAACGTGGTTAAAAAACGAATTTACGGAAATATTATCGTTTGTATTATTTATACGGACGTGTTAAAATAATATTACAATGTCGTTAGATTCCGTAATACAAATGAAATAGGTCGAAAATGAATTTCGTGGTAATTCTTATTTTTTTAAGTATTGATTTTTAAACTTTAAACGGATCGTCGATTTACCGAAAAATTATCCAATTCGTATAAAATCCACACGTTCAACGCTTAGCGATAACCAATCGTAACTATCAGTTTAAGTAATTGTTCAGTGTCGTTAGAATATTACGCGATCAATCTTTAGAAAAATTCGTATTCACTTTTAAACGTAAAAAGAACCTCGGGGACGACCGATATTTCGTAAATGCCATATTTAATTCGAAATTGATCGAATGTTTTTACGTGCACGCGTACGGAATCGGAATAAAATATTACCGTTCGAAATGATGGCGCGGGCGTTCGGGTATATTACTTTTTGGGAATTAATGACAAAAAAGGGATTTTCGTTTGGTCGCCTAAATTCTCGGTCGGCTCGAGATAAGAGTCGATACAATCGGAAAACCTATCACGCGAAACAATAAAAACTTCCGGAAAGTGAAACAATATAAATAAAAATCTACGTGTACAGGGAAGCTCGGTGCGCCGTTCCCGTACAAAAACGCGACGTCGTTAACGGGTCGAAACGTAACCGCCAAAACGACATAATTACCGAACGCCTTACAGTACGGCAGCGCGGCGTAATTCCCGCCGCTCGTAACCACTACGATTTGACCCCAAACGTCTCCGACGAGTGTATACCGAACAACGCTCCGACGTTCACGATACCCAGTGGCCGTCTGATAGTGCCGTCGGACTTCGATTTTCGCGTACATATAACTCATGGTCGACGATTTGAGGCACAACGACGCCCTCGCGCCGACGTTGGACACCTGTGGACAAGACGCGGGATTGTCGAGGGTCCGATTGGGGTGATTGAGAAGGACGGGCACTCGTGCCGCGCACCACAGACCCTCAGCCGCCACAAACTTGGCGCGTTCGTCATCAGGAGATACGCGGCGGCGCACGACCACGGGGCAACCACGGCAATGTTGGGCTTGTACAACAGGTAGTCGAACGCTAGACACGTCACCGTCAGCGCCGAATACGATTTAATCGATCCCATCGTGTTGGACGCCTAAACAACGTCGAACCGTTGGTAATAAAATATTCGTCCAATATAAAAACCGATACCGAACCACGTGGCGAAATTCGATGGACGTTTCGGTTAAATTTACGTCGGACGGACGGAGGAAACCGGCACGTCGGTTCGAATACGCCGGTGTCCGTCGTCGCCTTTTATCGTTTAATATTATTATTATTATTATTATTATTATTTACGCGATACGCGCGAATTCGACGTGATCCGATCGACACGTTTCAAATAAATAACGACGAATTTTAGTAGTAGAACCTTCACACGTGTCTACTGATATGTATATCACGGGTACTATAACCCGCGACCCGTAACACTATATATATAAAGGTAGAAGAACGAAAACGCGTCGCGGTATATAACTCGAGTTCGAAATATAATTGTATTAAATCGATGGAAATAATACAGAGTTCGCTAGACGCGATAATAATAATCGTTCGAGTCACGTGCCGTATATACGCGATAATTACGTCCAATTTATTTCGTAATTTCGTGACCAAACGACGACGATCGTACGAATTTTCATCTTAAATTACGGCCGACATTGTTAGACGTTAGTATCGTACATGTATGTATATATATAATCATTATCGGAGTGTAGCGTACCCGCAATTGTGTAGGCGGCGAACATTTGTCGTGGACAAACGTAAAATCGGTCGTCAATAAACCGGGCTACGTTTAAATTCGCTATAATTTATTTTAATTATTTTCGAAGTAAAGAACCGCGGATCTCTAATTTACGTTCGCCGTACAACGGAATTACGATATTCCGATATTTCGTTTGTGGCTACTGAACTTTAGATATATACCTGGGCGGAGTAATAATTACTAATGGCGAATCGATCGAAACGAACGTTTAAACGTTTAAATTCGACTACGCGTTAAGATTTGTTTACGGTAGAAAACGTATCGTTCGTTATTCGCGTAATCGTTAAGCGAATAGGAGGAGGAGGAGGAGGAGCAAATACGCGGCAACGCGCAAGTCGATTTTCGGCGCTGGCGGGTAAACCGTTGTCGTTTTATTTCGTTACGCGTCGGCGTCCCGCCAAGTTATCCGCGACTCGAGCTCGTCAAGAACGTCGTCGGGCGAATGTCCGTTGGACATTTTCGGAAGTTCGCTACGCAGAGCGAATCTTGTTTGCGCGCGTCAAATTGTCGACTGCCGTTTACGGCCGATAAAAGAGTGGAAAGGCGTGTGGGTGGGTACGTGTACGGGCGGAAACGCGAGGAGCGTCCAACATTGTTCCGTTCGGGATTTTATTGCGCGATAATTTACCGTAGTAATATTACGGTACGCTGCCGTAAGGAAATGTACATTATTCACGTACGTACGTTGGTCATATATTATACACGCGAAAAGGATGTGGAGAACGAACCTTTAAAGAACTATATCTAACGAAATATTAAATCAGGCGAGACGTGTTCGTGTTTCACCGGTCTAGCCGTAAACTTCGTACATATTCGTATATATATATATATATTTATATTCATATATCTGCGCGACCGTGTACGTGGGCATCGTCCCTGCAGCGATACGTGTACGATAACGCGTTGAACGTTCGATGGTAAGTCCACTCCGCGTCACGATTCGCGTCACGCGTAGTTCTTCGATTCCGACAAAGAATTTATTACTATACCCGACCTTTTTCACCATACACACATATATACACTCCCACTGTCGCAACGCTTTATGGTCGTAGTCGAATGTATTTTCTCTTATAACCTACGCGATTACCGTTTCTTCTTAGACGATTCCAACTCGACAAAACGCCTAGGTTTACGTTTTACGTTTTCTCCTAATTCTTCTATATCCGGCACGACAGAGGCTACGTCCGCTACGAGACGTCGGCATCGACACCCGCCACCTGGCCCGTGTTACGCGTGTCCGCGTCTCGTCTCGTCCGGACTATTCAACGAGCGTCGAGCGCGTATCGTTTCCGTCGCACGTTTCGTAATCCGATCGTATAGCGGACAGGCGTGTATCGAATACGACGCGTTCGCAACGCCGTAGTACGAAGACGACGCCGATTTTAATCACGCTCGGTAAAATAATAATGGGACTCGTCGTCCTTTTAGGTAACGCCAAATAATTTAATAAACGTTTCGTCGCCGTACAAACCGGCGGTCGTATAAAACGTACGGGAAACAACACGTCGTATCCGAAATGATTTTCGGCATTTCGAAATATCCGCCGCGCGCGCTCATAAAATGTCTCCATTCAGCGTTTTAATACGACGATTAAAACGCCCGTTACATCCAACGATCTATTGGTCCGTGAAATAATTTAATAAACGTTTTTGCGCCGTACAAATCGGCGGCGTATAAAACGTACGGGGAACGTTGTTTCCAAAACGGTTTACCGGGCTTCCAAACATCCGCCGCGCGTGCTCATAAAACGTCTCCGTTTTAGCGTTCGAATACGACGATTGAAACGAATAAAACGCCCGTCAAATCTAACGATCTATTAGTCGGCAATACCACGTCTTATGTAAACGCGCAAAGCGTATTACTCGAGTGACGTATTGTTCACGAACCGCGAACCTATCGAAATTAGTAAACAAAAGCAACCGAAATATAATCGATATTATTGACGTTTTAATTGGCTTTCGTTCCGGTTACCCGAAACGCTATTACGACGTTCAATACACGTTTCCAAAACGGTATCGAATAACACGTGAACAAATTACTCGTATTATATTATCACGTTCAAACGATAAGAATCAAGAATCGTTAACTGCAACTTTATTACGTTATTGTAGAATAATACTTATCGGTATTTATCATATACGCTTCACGGCCATCGCGTCGTTTTCACGTGCCGCGTATATCGTCAATAATAACACATTGTTCCCAAAAGGCGACGGCGAACGAATTATCAATTGGACGCTAGTCCCGCCGAATTCGTTCAATTACATACGTAGACCGTCGGATTCACGTAGGTTAGCGCGCATTTTGTCGACAGATAACCTATAATTTTCTATTTTATTTATCGAATTTCGAAAATATGTTTCGCTTTATAAATCTTCTACCAACTTTATTACGACGTTAAATAGCGCGTCTTCTTCGTTTACGTCTTGTTTCGTACATTGTCCCAAATCACCCGATTCAACGCTAAATATCTTTTACACACATAAATATATACGTAATTAATAATTATCGTTATCTCAGGTAGGGATATGTTTCCATCAGGCCCGATGAGATAGGCCGTAATATACGGATTTAGTGGATATACATGAGTTAAAAACATGAATATACAAACCGTATACGAAATTTTGTTTCATTTGTCTATAGCGAAGAAACGTTTAAACATAATTATTTGAATTTAATTTCGAGCGATTTCTGTTTGAAATGTTACAATATCTGGTCCAATAACCCTACATTATATATCGATCGCAATTGCTAGTTTACTGTTTACTAAACCTCAAATTAATGAATTATATAACGGTAAATATTAATGACTACAACAATTATATAAATATAAATATGTATATCGCAGATATCAAAGCAATTTGATGGAGTGGATTAATGTAGAGCAATCCGGTTTATTCATATAGTTGAATCACAGGTTGGTATACTGCGCAATTTAAACGTTAAAAACTTACATCAAAAAAGGTGTAAAAACGCGTTTTCAAACTTCGGGCTATCGAAGATAATTTTTTTTTTTCGTAAATCAAATATAATTTCGTTTTGAGATTGATAATAGTTTACGCGAAAATCGCTTATTAATTTTTTTTTTCCGTATACAATCTGTATAACGTTATCCGCGATAAGAATGTGCGCTGCGTAACGACAATTATCGCCCAAAATTGGAAATATGTCACCAAACGACACGCGTCGTAAAATATCAATATCAGTTTTCGTCTAAACGTGGTCGGGTACCGTCTCGCTGATTGCTGTACGATTAATTAATGGCGTCGCGGCGTCACAGTCGAGTTGGATTCCGAATTACGCGAAACGTAAACAAGCGAAATGTTTAGAGGATTTAACGTGACCACTGACTTGTACAGTGGATACACATAATCACTAATATGCTCGAAAGGAGACTAATGTCGGACAACGCAGTTCATTAGTAACTCAAATAGTGGTCATCGTTATCAACGATGCATTATACTGTATAATGACAGAATATGGTAGGTATACATATATTATGTAAAACCGACTTAAGTAGGATAATGGACGGTCTCTGGTTTGTGTATTCATCAGGACACGAATACATTAAACATATTACTAATACCAGCAACCAATCGATAAAACGGGTGCCAAACCGAAGGCGAATATTATTTCAAGTATTTGTAGTAATACGAAAAACAAAATCGTCGAGTCACCGGTTTTACCGACTTTTCGATTCTTCTAAATACATCGTACGACTAGGTAGGTTAGGTAATCCGAGGGCTAGAAAAGTGATCGTTCATAACGGAACAATTATATTTTGTGCACGGCGCGAGATCGAACGTTTTTTGGAGTATTAAAATATTTTTAATTATTTATTACAACACCGAAATACCAATTTGTTCGTAATTTTATATTTGTCGTTGTATAGAGAATTAATGGCAGATTCTGAAGCTTATGAAACATACACGCGTTAGGTTATGTTTTTGACAACACTTTGTAAAATATACGTGTTAGGAATTAATTTATAATAAACAAATTTCGATGTCGAATGTATTTCAAAATGTATCAAAACGAAAATATTTTTAACCGTTTTTAATTGTACGGAATAATAATAATTATAATAACCCGACTATAAATATTGATTTCAAACCAACATCTCAACACTTACGCTTTGCTACATTTTTATTTAACACGTTTAAACTCGAGTTTTAACTATAAAAAAAAACTGACTACTTTATCGTATCATTATCAATCGCCATTCATTTCAATTCAGTTTATTTTTCATTCCGATATAAAGAATTCGTTAATAAAAATTCCGACGAATATATCAAAAAAATAAATCTTACTTAATAAAATTTCATAGTAAAAATAATTGCATTTCGCCAACGTTTCCTAACCACGAAATATAAATTTGTCGCAAATATATATAATGTGTACACGATAGTTACGCGAATCATAAACTCGGGACTATTTTATTTTCTTCAAATTCGTCGAAATAAGAAAAAAATGAAAAATTAATGAGCCTGGGATTTGTACACGTACGCAACCTGTAAAAACACGAAAAATTGAATAAATTACAAAGTCAAACGTTCAAATTCGTAAAAATAGTTTAGATTATTTTTCATTTAGACAATATTATACATATTGACCTATCGAACATTAAAAATGCCTCGTTTATTTTTACTAACTACGACGAATAATACTTACTTAAATGTATTATACTTGAAAAACGACTGAGCAAAGTTAGTTGAGGTAACTATATACAAATAATATACAAGTGGCTAAAAATAATCATCGAAAAGTTTATAGACACTTCACTGTTAAAAATATCCATAATTTATTACGTGTACAACTTGATTATTATGCGTGCGATTTATTTTTTCGAAACTTCATTATCTTATACTCGTTGGTCACTTCGAGCTCGTACGTATTTTTAAACTGGACATTATTTCTACGAACATTTTTACCTATATACCTTTACCTAATATCGTTATAAGTTATTAAACGTTTTCCGAAATTTTCGCACCGAAACAAATATCGTACTCGCTCTAATTCGCGTCAGAATCCTCGATGATATACGTAATGAATGAACGAACGTCTACGTGAATGCAGCCGACTTGTTCGGGAGATAGTCGGCAACGATCAAAGTTATTTCCGTCGCAACTGAACCCGAATACAATCGTCTTATCGATTCCATCGTGTCGGCCATCTTTAAAGTTTCCACTTGTGATCCGAGTTATTTCGTATCAAACGTCACGTAAATGAATTATAAACGGAAATCTTGATAATAATAGTTCGGTCTTGGGCAAATACTATATAATGAAGCGTAATGTGTACAAAACAATTGATATAGGAATTATTTGGATTTTTGTTACGAATATAAATGAAAATTTCTTTAACGGAAGAATGCATATACAATTCTACGTATTGATGAATTGACAATGGAAAATGGAATAACGTGTTTAAAATTAAAATTTATCTACCAAAATTAACCGAAATAATATTTCGACGTTGCCAAACGAACAAATAAATAAACAGAAATTCGCGTAAATATTAAATATAAATATGAACGATAAACAATAATTATTATTTACAAAAACGTATTTACATAATAGTAACTACATTACAAATATAATAATTTTTAGTAAAATTGTACGTAGAGAACACACGTTCGTAAATTATATTATTTTTACAATAACTCTACATATGAGAAATTACTCGTATCTCTATTCCTATTTATTATTCAGTCGAAAAAATGGATTACATTCGCGAATTAAATTTGTTTAGTTAATTAAACAAATACAATATAATAAACGATTATTTAATTAATTTAAAGGGTATATTAGGTATCAGTACAAAGTTGTCGGTCTACTACGCCGAATCATGCAATTGAACATGAATGCAATTCCGAGTACGACGAACAATCCGCCAATGAATAAAAACTGAAATAAAATATAACGGACATATGTATAAAATAAAAAATGTAGCGTTTATATCCTATGTGACGTGAATATCGACATACCCGTCCGGGAATAGTGATAGACATGACATTGAATTGTAACAAAAATAAAGTCACAATATTGACAATTATTAACGCCACGATATAGTTAAACTCCAGTACAAGTGAATAACACTGATTTTTTAGATTTTTCGTGACTTCGGTTCTAAAAACAAAAAATTGACCAGTACTCATTAAAATGTTATTGTTTACATTTTAGAATACGTTCACGTGATGTTTAAGAAGCATATCGCTCACGTTATTGGTTGTTTAAATATTCATCAAAAGCACTAAACAAGTTTCTTGTTACATATATATTGGAATTCGACAAATAAGATTCATAAATCCAGACTACGATATAAAAATAATGTACGAATATACATAATTATAGTTTTCAATTAGTTGTAAGGAATCATATAAAAAAATGTAATAATAGTATACCGAAGTAGCTACGAGTCCGATAATAGCAGAGTCCACAAGATACAAACAAATTGTATTGGATTATTTTAAAATATATATATATATATATATATATATTGCATAAAAATTAATTATCATTTAGATCCAAATATTAGTGATAATTAGTATAATTATTTTTTCTACGAATAATAATAATAAATTATTTTTAATTAAGAAATTGTTAAATATTTATTTTTGTACTTTTTATAGGTTTAACAGAAAACCGTGTACATATTCTTTAATAAGAGAATAACTTTGTTTATAAACGTATTGTTTAATGTTATGTAAAAAGCGTAAACGAACTTTAATGAAACAAGAAGTTATAAGATTATGGTAATATTTTTAATTATGTTTAAATATAAAACGAATAAAACACTAAAGCCTTAATAAAATTATAATAGTTTTTTTTCAAGAATTATTATTAAAATTCGTTGAATTTCATACTCACTGTTTTATGACGAAATTCGATTGAAATACAAAACTAAACAGTATATACGACAAATAAATTAAATATATATGGTTATAAATATAACAAGACATCATAAGGATACCCATGAAAATGGAGCAAATTGCCGTAAACACATCACCGTAATAATTCCAATCCAATCGCACTTTGCCAATTAAGTACGCACCTGCGGCACCTATAAATATTAACATATAATTTATTCTGACAAAAGCCTAATATTTTTTCGGTCTGTGACTTAAAAAATAGTATTTTCAAATTTTTTTCAAATTAAATATTGTCTAAGGCACCAAGATGTAATCAGTACACGATGTAGAAAGATGAAATAAAATTATTTATCGATTTATTTATTCCGTATTTTATATATGAATATAAATTCCAAAATTGTGATTACTAAACGGTTACTAAATCCTGAACTTAATTTTGAAGGAAAACGCACACTTTGAGGTATCAGGATAACTCACCTAACTTCATCATATCACTGCAGAAAAAGGCTTCAATCATATAGCTAGTTAACCTAGTTTCTCTTAATTCTAACGAAATTATGCTTACAAATAATTAGTGATTCTCTCGGTGTTCTATTAGCACTTAAAAATTCTCTTCTAAAGAAAAAGAAGTCACTCAATAACCTCGCACTGATTAAGCACCCACTTATAGCAGAATAGTGAGCATCAAAATTATGAATTATCTGACTCAGCAGCCAAAACAATTGTCAATTATACCTTCCGAATTCCTAATGACTTATAATTCCAATTGGCGGTAAAAAAAATAACAATTTAACTGGGTAAAACGTTCGAAACTCCATAACATCAACAAACTAAAATGAAAAGTAAAATATACCGGATTATCCGTATTGCCAATAACATACTTATATAATGTACGTCGAAAATTACGTTTCTGACTTTCCGAATAAGAAAATTCATTTCTAACTCTACGTTTATGGCGATAGTGAATTTTAATATTTTAAATTTTAATACCATATCTTAACACAACTTAAAACCTCTTAACGTAATCACTCGATTGTAATATATACGAAAATACCGAACACTAACCACATATTGTCACCATTGCCTCAGCCAATCCATGTAATAAAACATCGTGATTGTTAGATTTTTCCGTCACGTACGTGTACAGTACGTTTATATTACTTAAAACCTGTAACAATATAATAATAATAATAATAATAAATAAGAATTCGTTAAATTTAAATTCTATTGTAATAGACTGCAAACGGGTTCATTATGTATATTAAATGTTTAATATAAAATAGTAAATAACGTATAATTATATATATATATATATATATAAATGCTAAATTCGTAAATATAAAGTCAACGTAGTAATACATTAAAAATTAAAAACCTCCAATGTAGATTAATTACGAAATGTCAAAATATAAAATACCTTTGGTATCTCATTGTTGCACGAATCACGGGAATTTCAATACCGTAGGTAAACGGTTATAAATGAATACTAATTTTAAACAATAACGTATAGCAAATAGGAATGGTCTATCTATAATTATTTATTTAAAAAGTTCTCACGTACCAAAATATAGGCTGCCATACCGAAAATATACCATATACTACTTTTTAGCACTAACGGATCCGAGAATGAAATTGTAAAGTTCAACCATACTTCTTTCAAAACAATTGCAACTACGTTCTGTTTTTTATTGATATCGCTTTTATCTATAAAGGGAAAACGTAAATATAATAATCGAAGAATCCGTATTAATTATTTAATTATAACGAATATCGTGTTTTAAAAAACACAAAATCAAAATATGGACCATATTACTAACTTTTTTCAAATTGTTCCTTGGTATTCTCTTTACTGTATTCAAAAATCCAAGAATTTTCATCCACGACGTTCACGTTCAGAAAATTGCTTTTTCGTTTAACTGATGGAAATAAACAAGCCCATATTACACCCAAGAACAAAGCTAGAAAATATAATAAACGCAATTTTCGTGATAACAAGTTAATGTAAAACTTCAAATAGGTAAATTACGCATAATTACAATACATTGTTTAAAATACTTATTTCTAACAAAATGTTCGACTTTTAAGATCGCTCGAAAATTTTCTCGTAAAATCACGTTACTGTCGTATCGAAAGTTATAACAATATCTACACAACTACGACAAGGTAAGTAAATCAAAAAATATTATACACTTAATTGATATTGTTAACCAAGTAAACGGACTTTGGGATGTAATAGATTGAATTAATAATTCGACGCCCAAAGATATTACGTTCATTTTTATAAAATGCTTTTCGATTTTCAGGGCAAAAATATTTACAATCCCGTCCCATTCACTCACCCACCCACTCACTGAACACAACAGTAGGACAGGTTCTAACAATGCGTGCGTGCAACCGACCAGAACGAGACAACTACAATACAAGAATTAATAAATTTCATCCCGGGAAATATATTTAAAAAACAACTTTTTATCCGTCAACCGCCCTCTGGTACGTTTCCAACGATTCACATCACAAAGACCCCAACATCGAAACTATCGACAAAATTTCACACGTCAATTACCAAAAATTCCACGTCAAACTAGCCAATTATTCCAACTAGCTTATTTATTTATTCGAGGTAGTGAAACACATCTTTAACAATCAGCCTCGTCGATTAAAAAGACGCTCGTGTAGGGATCTATTAAAATCCCTAGCTTTAAATTTCAATTCTGAGGGGTCTGTCACTGGACAGTATCCCTCCTCATACTTATCAAGTTATGTCAATTATTTAAAAAAAAAACAAAATCACGTTCGCTTATTTTGCATACGATACAGATTGTAAATATTCTATTTTAAACATAAAAAATAAATAGAAAAACGTCAACCATCTCGTTACCGACGACATTGCAATACGGCAGTACGGTGTAACTTCCTCCGGTGACGTTCACTATCAATTGCCCTAATAAGTCTCCGGCCACTTTTCCGAGTTCCATAATCGCCGTAACGATGCTGATGGCCATTTGCAATTGATCCGTGTCATCGATTTGCGCGCACAAATAACTATACGCCTGTGGTGTACAAGTGTACATTGCTCCTATGCCGACAGTGGACACCTAGATTCGTAACAATAATATTTAGCGTGACGGGCTGACGCGAGAAAACGGTATAAGTCATGTAACGTAATTGTTTAATGGATCATCGCCATCAACACTCGTACGCAGTGCATTAATAAATCCCACCAAGTTCAACCAACCGGCTACTAGGTAATATAAGTTAAACTTTAGAGGATTAAGCTCGAGAAATTTCGGATTGCATAGTTTTGCGTGTAACATCCAGGTCGTTTGATACATCGAAAGATATTATTCAATCGTTTTCTTTTGAAAAATGTCAAAATTTTTAAGTTTCATTATACCTAGAATAAATTGTTTCTAAAAATTAGAAAATAATGCTCCTTTACACAATCGTTAAATATCACAATAAAACTACACGATTTTACATACATATAGATATATATATATACTCGATATGTTACAAATACGTAATTGGGCGAATGACAAATTTAAGGTTATCGTTCGACACGCGCTTTTTGTAAAATAAAACATAAGCTAATTATATTATTTTTTTAATGGCATGTTTGTTTCGATTTTGTAATGCACGAACTTCTACGAGTGTCGATCGTAATATTACAGCACACTATATTACGGTACTGACTCTGGTCTGTATCAAACTTGGCGAATTCGTCATGTAAAAATAAGATAGACACGTCCAAACGGTCACAAATATAATATTCGGTTTGTACAGTAGGTAGTCGGCAGTAATCAACATTATTATGGACACAAATAGCGCCGAATACGTTTTAATTGCTTCCAATACATTGGCCACCTAAAATGTTTAAGATATAATTGAAAACATTTAAATATTTCGTACTTAAACAGGTTCTTCTAAAGATTGGCCGATAAAGACCATGTTTAACCCGGTATCATCGATTAGTTTTGTTTTAATTTAAACGTTGAAAAACTCCACGTAATTGACTAACAGAATTAATTTCTACATATTTTGTTATCTATTACCTATCGAACCCAAGTAGTTTCTCACTACAAATATGAATCAATTTTCATTGGAAACGATAGCGCGCTGAAGAGCGGAGCGATTTACTAAAATGCAAATTCATATTTATTTTGAACGTTAATTTATTTCACAAAGTTTTAAAATCAAACATTCGTAAATTATTACTCAAGAAGACGTCCATACCAAAATCCAAATTCATTATTATCATGTTATCTATTATCGAGTAAGTGACAAGTAAACGACGCGACGAAACAGAGCTTTAAAGCATTATCAACGATTGGATATGTCAATATACTTAAATATGAGTTCGTAGCCATGACACAATTACATACGATAGCTATTTTATAAATCATCATCAAAAATAATTTTAATTTATTTATGATAATGATATTGTTTTGTAATTATTACTCTCTCTCTCTCTCTCTCTCTCTCTCTCTCATTCTCATATATACATATATTTGTTTATTTATTATTCATTATTCAAAAATGGTTTATTGATTTATGTGTCCCCTCATTACACCATCTCAATCATGTATACTATATCTATTTAAAACATTAGCAGCACGAAAAATAATAATTACTATTTTGTTAAATATAAATAAAGTTGGTACATTTACTTCATAATGTACAATTTCATATCTTTTTTGTACTTAAAACGAATTAGGTACTCGAGACTTTTAAGAATAATAGTTTAACTTATCTGATATACACTTCATAGAATTGTAATCATAAATAAAATGCCCAGAAATATTGCAAAAACAATTATATGTACGTGGTACATAGATATATAAATTTTCCAATTTATATTATTAAAATTAAATAAAAAACCAAATAAGCGAATATATTTTATATTACCTCTGAAATTGAAACATTTACGTCCGGCCCTATTTGATAAGCCGTCATAAACGGTTCTAACGGTTGCAATTCGATTACAAACATATAAAAAGCTACCATATAAGTGACTTTTTTCCATCCTTCCATGGCTAAAAAAAATCCAAACACTTCATAACAAGCACTACTTTAAATTATTTCATTTTGTACTATTTATTGAAACTCCGCTTATATATTATTAATTACAAATGATGTTTATACGATCCGTATAGTCACCATTGCGTCGTTACGAGTTTGCACAATTCTATCTTTTCGAACTAAATTGCAAAATTAAAACATAATTTATTATTAAACACTCAACAATACATACTTTGATTCTTTTTTTAAATTGTATTGATACGAGAAGTGATTTAACTAGTTCATAGAACAAAATAATGTATAATACTACCTCTAGTAATTTAATTTTTTAACGTTATCTGTACATTACGTTTAACCATCCACGTAACACGTACAAAACATGAATATATAAGGTTAAAGTTGATATATATACATATACATA